>CAJQZJ010030924.1:195808-238806 GCA_907164525.1 Lophiomys imhausi
CTTTCCTTCTTTCTTTTGGTATTTTCCCCTGGAATTGGTCAGGTGAGGCAGAGAAGACACAGTAGATAGATTTGATAGTACTAGAGCATCTTTATGCTTTATCTGGAAATTATGGACCAGTAACCAACCACCTCTGGAAGTTGGGTAAATTTAATCTTTAACGGATCCTCTGAATGAATAATGGTCCACTCCTCAGAAGTGTCTATTGCCTATTTGCACTGGGTGTGATGAATCCAGGGAGTGATTCTAGCAACTTTAACAGTGGAAAATGTGTTGAAGAGCACAGGATAAGGTCTCTTACAGTTAAACTCAAGTGTCTTTGGATAATATGTCTTAACCTAGACAGTGTCACTGACGTGGTAAGGGGTAGGTAATCAAGATTGGATCTCTTGATTGGGTCTCTTTCACAGTTCTTTGGACATGTTGAAGAACCTGTTGCAGGGCCTAATGGAACTAGAGAAGGGGATGGCTAAAAATTTCAACTGACAATACACCTTCCAGTCTAGGAAGGGGAGGAACAGGTCTGCGAAAAAAAAATTCAAATGGAGAAACACCCCCCCCCCCATAAGGAGTACATTGAGTCGTAAGAGCGAAAAAGTAATAAAGCTCACTCAACCTTCACTAGGGACTAATTCCTGTAAAACCATTTTTAGTAACCTGTGCTATTTCCAATATGGTAGTAGAAGTATCTACCCAACCCAACGACGTACCTGCAAATATCAACGGAACTTTTTACTCATTTTGTCCTGGTTTCATCTCAGTAAAGCCCACCTCCAGTGTTCTCCAGGCATCTCTCCTCAGGTCCTAACTCTGAAGGGTACCATGGATGGTGGTCCATTGGTTGTTTGAACACAACTTGTTTTGGGGAGTAGTAAGAGGCTGAGGAGGAAATATGGTTTTGTAACTGTGGGATGAATAGTTTCTTCTCACTTATTTATATCCCTTAAATCTTGGACAGGCCTGTAATCATTATTACTGTGTTTGTGGACAGGAAGCAGAGGGATGTTTTAAGGTGAATTACAAGGAATTGAATTGTTAGCTTTCCCTAGTCTCTGGATATGAATTGCATTTCCTTTTTTTAATTTCTTCCATTCCCATTGGATATTGATTTTCTTGGATTGGGCTATGGAGGCAGTCAACTAAACTACTATTAAGGCTTGATTTCTTGCCAGTCAAAGTGGATTGATTTCTGCCCATACCCCAGGAATTTTCATTTATAATAGAGGCAGATATGGGGTAGATTCCAGCTAAACTGGGGATGACTCAGATAGTAACTGGTATTTTTTCACATCTGGTGTTTGTAGTCGAATTCTGTCATGTTTTCCTTAAAGGAGACAGGGGCTTGCAGTTTATGTAACAGGCATAAACCAAGTGGGGGAATAGGGACATTAAAGCAGGGAAACCTGGGTGATTGTACCCCTTCCTAAGTCCGCAATAGGATTAGATGTCCAGAAATGGGCATCAGATTCCTCTGTTGCACTCTGTATTTTATTATATATATATATTTGTCAGTGGTCTTTTGGGTTAATTTAGGGTTGAAAAAGTCACTCCAATGTTTTTTGGGGAAACTGATTGTCTTGTCCTATATCCAAGGTAACCCATGGTTTGGGAGGGCTTAGCAGAATTGAACCCTGCCCACATCAGGCACTTTAGTTTCTAATTGGAACACTTTTGCTTTGGGCATTTTAGCCCATTGGTTGAGATATTCATTTTTTCAAAGTTCTGTTTTACAACATGCACATTAATTTCAGGCTAGAGGAGGTTTGGGTGGGCTTGATAAGTTCCCTGGTTGCTTCTGAAGTCTTTGTTCATTACTTTCTGGTGGACCATCTACCCCTGTTTGTACCCATGTACAACTAGCATGATTGTCTCCCCTAACCTTTTGCCTCCTGTCTATCTTCTGGCAACATTGTATTATTAAAGACTGAGCCACTTTCACTAACTCTGAAAGTATCTTTCATTCAAATCCTCTTAGCCTCTGGAGGGTCGTTTTAATATCCAGGGCCAACTGGGTGATAAAGGCTATGTGTTTATAGCCTTTCTATTTTCTGATCCCTCTGCACCAATTGGTGTATAGGTCTAGAAGACTTTCAATAGCATCTCACGGCATGTAACAGGATCACAGCTGTACCTTGAAAAACTTCACTAACCTTCAATAAATTTGTGGGCTTCTGTTAAGCATTGTAGAGACCATTCATCAGAGTCCAGCAAGAGGTATCGACAGCCCCCTTAACTTCTTCAGTGTTAAGGTCCCATTACAGTCTAGTAGAAGGAAGGCAATTTCCTGAGTAGGATTTCCTCAAAAGCAATGGACTTTCTTTGCTTCAGATCTCACCGCCCCCCCTTGAAATTTCCGAGATAGGCTGGAGTGTGTAAAACCCTACCTCAAAAAGATAAATTAAACCTTGAGGTTTGTCAAGATGAGAGGCTTTGATTTTTCCTATTATGAAGGTCAATGGTGGAACAAGAAACTTAAACCATAAATGTAGCTCTAGGAGGGGTTTCATCATCACCTTTGTCTTCCATTAGAAGGGGAACCAAGGGCACAAAGCGGCAGTTGGACTGGAGATAGGGTATGCCTAGGTCTTGTGAGGACAACTCTGGAGGAAAGCTTTGCATTAAATCGAGAGTAGGGAGGTAAGTCATAGGAGGACTCACTGAAGGTATGGGAAGGACTAAGACTAGGGTCAGGATAGCACCCCTATTCTACTTCAAGTAGATGTGGAGCCTCGAAGATTCTCCATTTGGAGATGTTTACATTAGTGGAAAGCTAGCCACTGGGCAAGAAAAAGCTCTTGCTTCAACTGTAGACAGAATTCTGTCGGAAAACGACAAAACTTCGAAGTAGGTACCACAGCCTAGAACTGACAAGACAGTGTGGGAAAGTCCTTCATTATTCCCGCTTTACAATTAATGTCTGTCAGAGATACTGGGCCCAAAGGTTGAAGATAGATGTGCCAATGTTTTTTGTTTTGGTTCGGTTTTTGGTTTTTCCAGAAAAGGTTTCTCTGTGTAACAGCCCTGGCTGTACTGGAACTCAATCTCTGGAGCAGGCTGGCCTTGAACTCACAGAGATCTCCCTGACTCTGCTTCCAAATGCTGGGATTGAAGGTGTGTGCCACCATGCCTGACCAGATGCTCCATGTCATATAGAGAAATTGGGAACTGTCCAGGCAGCCTGTTGTCTCTCAATTATTAGTTTTGGAACCTGCTGGCTCTGTACTTGTTCTTATTTCAGATATACTTACCCTTCTCAGGTCTCAGATGTGGTTGAAGTCTAGATAGTTATAGTCTCACAATTAAGTTTTAAGTTATTTAGGCATTAAAAGGATGTTCTTGGTCTGAGAAGATGTCTTTAAGTCAGTAATGCATGTTAGGATGAAAACTGAGTTAGGTATACAACTTTACACTCATGGAGATAGATAATGGAATATTCTTATTAGTTGCCAAACACATATGGACTGGACACTGTGTTTGTATATTATAGCTTGTTATTTTCATAATTGGGCCTATTTGTTCTTATTGTTTTGCATTGTATTTATTGTTGTAAGAAAAAGAGCCTTTCATTGGACTAAAAGTGGGAGATGTTGTGGAGGAAAAGGTACACCTTAAATTAAAAAAAGGAATAGAGTCAGGATTGATAGGTTCTGGAGGAGTCACATGCAGGACATATGGTGGCAGTGGAAACATAGCATTGGATTGGAGTCCTCTGGCAGTATGGGGGCTTTTCTTCTGGATTCCATATATGCAGCACATTGGCAGTCAGGAAGGATGTTTTCCCAGCATACCTGACCATGCTCAAATGTAAGGATACTGATTCAGGTGCCCATGTCTTCCTAGTACAGAAGAGTGAACCCTGGCAGCAACTTCGATGTTCAGTGACCTGGTATCGAGCCAACCTACCCAGAAAGCAAGCTAAGGGAGAGTTTCCTTGGAGAAGTGGACTCCAAGCTCTGATTCCTGTGATTTGGAAACTAATTTAAAGTTTTGTAAAATACATTCTTAGGTGGAGGTTAAGAGCATCAACCAGGTTTGTTTTCTCTATGTTTTTCTGTAACTGGAAAGGATGAATGGGGGCACAGAAACACAAAGGATAGAGCAGCAAAACAGAAACCAACAGTAACAGGATGTGTCAGTGGCCACCAACCATCCAGATCCTGTGGGTGAGTGGCAGTATCCCAACCACAACAAAGACTTGGATTTTTTTAGTCTACATCAAGCTTTTCCATAAGTCCCCTGATTGGCACCCCACACTGGCCAGACACCGGAAACCTAGGTTCATCTTCCCTCCACAGGTTTTGTATTCAGGTACACAGGTAGATTCCTTCAGAAAGTTTTAGGGAGAAAGTTGGTGAGAGGTATTGATTTCTATGGCCAAGGAGCATCCTTTCAGTCACCTCCCCTAGGACTGACAACCATTATCCTTACCTAGAAGAAGCTCTATGGCAAAAGTCGGGAGTCCTCCTCAGGGATCCTGTTGGAACCCCCAAATGTTATGGGGTACCTTAAAAGAGACCCACCTGAGAGGCCTGAATAAGTAAAATGATATAGAGCCTTTAGCCTCTGCTAGTAGGCTTGTCTTATACAGAGTGTAAGGAAGCAGCCCAGACCTACAATTTGCTTGAGCATTTAAGGGAAAAATGCACAAATATGTGATGTTTACAGAAAGTCAGTTGTGGACATCTGCAGGAAGCAGGTGTTTACCAAAGGGTAAAGATAACAATTAAGAGTCAGGCTTTTCTTATAACCTTGATGTCTCGGATGTGTACAGAAATGTATGCCTGGTCCATGGGACTAATGACCAGTTTACCCAAGATAATTTTATCACTTAAAGCTTTTCGTAAGACTATTTTCACTCAGTGGCATAAATGCAGTACAATATCTATCTGTATCTCTACATATTTCAGTATATATGTATATATTTTTTCACTATGCTACACATTTCAACTTGTGTTGCTAAACAGTGTTAGAAAATTACCATATACCTACCACTGAATAGAGGAGACAAAAAAGACACTTGGCTTTCATTATCAGACTGAGTAGGCTTGCTGACAACACTGTCTACTCTCTTTTTGGCAGGGTTGGGTATTTTCCAGAACTATGTATACATTAAGATATTTTTTTAAAGGCTTGAGATATGAACACACATATAAGAGTATTATGGAGACCAATACCTCATAATAATTTGAAAAATCTTGAAAAGTAGGTAGAAGATTCATTGGGAAAAAGAAAGGGATGTGAGCAGTAGATAAGAGGTGAAAATGGGAGATTCATAAGTATTAAAGTATAACCTATTTTTGAAAATTCCAAGAAATCTTTTTAGAGTTAATTTATTCTAAAAATACAAGTAAGTCAATAAACCAAAATAAGGTTTAATTGGCATGGTGGAACATACCTGTGTGGTAGAAGTTAGGTCTCTTTAGTGAAATTAGTAGGCAGTTAAGGTTAGCACCTGGCAGCACATAAGGAAAACTTGGCATCACTTTACTTGTTGATATGAACAAAGCCAGATGTGGCAGGACAATATGCCCTGTTGAAGGGGTGTGGCTAAGAAACATCCCAAGCCAAGCACATGACTTCATTTGCCAAGACAAGCAAGGGGCTGTTGGACATTGGCAGAAATCTAGTGGACCCTCAAGTCTGCCATGGATCACTAGGTAATTTTATATATAAGCCAGAGACTCCATGTGGTTGCTCTCTTCCTCCAGTCATAACTGACTGAACACTCATGGTGAAGAAGAGTACAGCTAGGTATGCCATTAACAAAATTTAAATTGTTGTAGTCCAAGGAAAAGGTCTGGCATAAAAACTGCTGGGAGTTCCTTGAAGGCATCTGCCTTGGGCCCCCAAAGCGTCAGAAAAGTGAGCAAGGAAATCAGAGTTTGGAAGCCCCTTGGAGAGGCATTTTGTCCTTGAGACTTTCCCAGATAAAAGAGCCCTTGGAGGCGAGTCTGATTGAAAAAGCCACTCTCAGTTGATGGTTGTAACAGGCTGAATTTATAAACTAGCCACATTTTGGTGGTGGAAATAAACTGGACTTAAGAACTGGCAAAGTAAAGTTCAATGGATGTAAACATAAAAGATATTGCCTTTGGGGACTGCACTAAAACAAGTCATCCTGAATGGACTTATGGCACATGTAGAAAAAAATAGCTAATTAAACTACTTACCCAGTATTTATTATTAAATGATTTATTAGTATTTATATAATATTTAATTGGTTTGGTGGTGTTAATACTTAACCTACCATTATAAATAAATACACATAGACATTCCATGGATTTTAACATGCTTAGGCCTGAACTGTGCAATCCCAGCCCATCTAAACTAGCACATAATTCTATTACCCAAATATGACCTAATATATACGCTCAGATATACATAAGGATATTAATATCATTTTAAGAAAGTTAAAATAATGTTAAAGGTTTTTAGAAAGGTATTAGAGTGTTATTACATATTATGGTATTCTTAGATTATAGATGACAGATTATAGGGTTTAGGTTATAAGGTTTAGGTATTTTATAGATGTTTAAGTATTAATTATCTGTTATGGGGTGTGTCATGCACCCACAAGCTTCTACCTATATAATCCTGACATCTTGGGCTCTCTCTCTCTCTTTCTCTCTCTTGCCCTTCATCTCTCTATCTCTCTCCTTCTCCCCCTCTTCCTCTCCCCCTCATTCTCTTCTCTCTGCTTCCTTCCCCCACTATGTCTCTGTCCCTCTGTCTCTCCTCTCTCTCTTTCTCTCTCTCTCTCTCTCTCCACTCTCTCTCTCTCTGTGTGTGTGTGTGTGTGTGTGTGTGTGTGTGTGATTTTGCATGCTGTTTCTTTTCCCCTCTCCTATCCAATAAACCTGCCTTTATATAATTTAATTTGGCCTGGGTTGGATCATTTCCCCCAGTGCAGTTTTATTTTCAAAAACATTATCAACAGTATTAATAAAAACCAGCACATACTCTAGTCTTAAACCCAACTCCATAAGGGATTACAAAAGTGTGTACCTGATGGAATTGAACTAGAATGGTGAATCAATTAGAAACACTTCCAGAAAGGTATAGTTAGATGATTCTTCACTTAGGAACGTTTGTTGTTCTTGCAGAAGACTCAGGTTTGTTTCTCCAACACCATATGGAGTTTCATGAGTATGTATAACTCCAGATCCAGGGGATCCAACACCCTTATCTGACCTCAATGGGGACCATTCATGCACATGGGGTACATACCTGCAGGCAAAACAGTCATACAAATAGAGTAAAATAAATAAAATTTTAAATTAAAAAATACTAACATAAGCTATTCAATGATGGCACAGGTCTTTAATCTCAGAATTCAAGAGGCAGAGGCAGAGGCAGGTAGATCCCTGTGAGTTTGAGGCCAGACATGTTTACAGAGTGCCAGCCAGAACTTCACATTTAAACCCTGTCTTGAAAAGCCAAAAATAAAAAGTAAATACATTAATAAAAGTTTTTTCATAGGAAGAAGAAATACAATACATGTTTACAATATGACCATCTGCATATGTAAAGTCAAGTAATCTCAAAAATAGTCAACACCATATAAGTATCTTTTGGACTTCCTTTCCACTAAATAGGTATACACATTAAAAAAGGAATAATATAAGCAACTCATACTGGCTCTTGGAAGCAAGGAATAAACAGCACCATGTGTTCCTTTCTTCTCATGATCACCTGTTTTGGGCCTGTTTCCTGGTATAGCAGTGTGTTGGTCTCAGCCCTGGTGTGTGACATGGACCTTCAAATTCCATGCAGTATGGATACTTAAGTGTTTGTAGAAATGACATGAATGTTTTTTATTTCTTCAAGTTACATCTCAATCACAATTCCCTCTCTTCTCCCCTCTTCAGTCCCACACTCCCACCATCTTCCCCCTCATCCCCCCAACGTCTTCCTTTTCTTTTGTAAGTTTATGGCATGTTTTTAAAGAAACGTTTAGGACACAGGAGAATAACAACATTCCCCCCAATGTATGGGAAATATATATACCCCACCATAAAATATATGGCCTATTTCGAGATCTTCTCAAACCTCCTATCAGTCGATTCTGGGATGCCCCAGATAGTATAGCCATATCTAGAAAATCCCAGACAGTATAACAATCCATAGATCATCTTTTGTACTCAGTGATGGCATTGACTGGCCAAAGGAGGGTGACCTCTGCCCATCAGAGTGTAATTATCTTGTTTTCAGGGTTTCCAGTGGGTGTCCTGAACAATTACTCTTCGGGGAAGGATAGTTGTATGTTCTAGAATTTTTACTCTGTTGTCAGCTCTTCCAGGATTTGTATATCCGTAGTCTAATGGTGTCCACACTAATTTCTAACTGTAAACTTTCAATGAGGAAAGGATTTTATCTAGGCAGAAGTAATACCAGAGGGGTTCAGGAAACCTGAGGTTCTTAGGATAAAGGATCAACCACAATACAAAAAAGATTGGTAGTAACATGGTCAGTTTCCTGCTCTCAGACTATGAAGACCCAGGTAGAGGTATGAGACTGAACTACCTTCACTTTTATCCTAGAGTATGTGGAGGAGTATCAGAGTGAGCTAATAGAGTAAATGTCTTTATCGGAATAACTAGTCCTAGCCAAAATCTGAGTCCCAATGAAAACCAGCAATACTCATAACAGGCTACTCTCCAAAAGGGGAATATCAGAAGTCTGTCTGTACTGTAGTATATTTTGATTTTCACTCAAAGGAGCAAGGAAGCTGAGGACTGTGTTTTATACTTACTGGTGGTCTGGAGCCTATAGCGTAAGGAACCACAGGGTTCAGAGTATTCACTCTGTTGAGTTAGCATATAAATTCCAGGTACGTTCCCACGTTCTGTCTGGAAAGTCACAAAAATCAGCCTATTAGGATTTTATGAGCCCCAGATTTTCGAGAGAGAGAGAGAGAGAGAGAGAGAGAGAGAGAGAGAGAGAGAGATCTTGGTCGAAAACAGTAAAGCTGGACACACAGAGTCCCGATGAAAGAAGACCTTTTTTCCAAATCAGGGAGTCATTATTCAGCCCCTGTTGTCCAGCAGGGGAAGCCAAACAAGACTTGCCCAATGGACTGAGAGAGGTTTGCTTGCCCTGATCCTATCAGCTGACAGAAAGAGGCTTGCCTTGGCCTAGACCCTGACAACTGACCCTGTCAATGGACATCAGATGGTGTGTGCTTGCCTAGATCATATCAACTGCCAGAGGGAGGTGTAAAGTTTGTTAAGGAGGTTGTGCGATTCATGTCAGTACTAAGAGGGATTCCTAGTTCTGCTAGACAGACTATGAGGGATTCCCAGCTCTGCTAGACCACTCTCTAATAGTAGAGGAGGGGAGGTGGAGGCCTATCAAAAGACAACTCCATTTCTGTCTGGTGTTGACCATTTAGTTTGTACACATCTAGACTCTTGTCTTAGAACTAAGAAACCTGTGTGCTCTATTTGAGAGTGGAAGCCTTGACTCAGTAGAGGGAGATTCTTGCTCCACTGAATTCACTCTGTCAAGCCCATGAACACTTTGTGGTGCTCCTAATTTCTGCTTGGAAAGTCACAGAAAAAAGCCTAATAGAATTTAACAGGTGGGTGACCCCAGTCTGGTACAAGAGTTTTTGTTGAAAACTAAAGTTGAGAGGCCCTTGTGAGGGTGAGAATAGAGCAATTGTTCCCTAAATAAGGATTCTCACAAATTTCGGCATATATCCCAACTTATTCCTCCACCCACTCTCTTTGTGTGCAAGTGTTGTCATGTCTTGTGGTATGGCGCTCCCCGCTCCAGCCCCTGCCATGAGTCTTGCCTACATTGCTTCCTTTTGAGATGCCCATGGGTCCTTTGGAGGCTGAGGGTCTTTATTCGGTACAGTGAGGAATCCTTTGTGTCTGCCAGTCCACTCCGTAAAGGAGGAGATATCAAAAGAATCAACTCCTTTTCCAGTCCACTGAGGACACAGAGAAAGCTGTTTCCCTTTCAAGTGTGCCTATATTTTATTTTTCACTCAAAGGTCCAAGGAAGGGGAGGAATATGTTTGTGGGTAGTGAACTTGTCTCCATAATAGGAGGGATCCTAGTAGAGAAATCATTTAGTAAACAGAATTCTATGACTGAGATGTTCCTCATTTGTTCTTGGAAAGTCACAGAAAACAGCATAATTGGATGGAATGGACAGACTACTTGTTCTGCAAGGGAGAGGCATGGTCAAAATTAGTTGAGAGATTCTGAGTGGTGATTAAAGGACATGTCCCCAAATAGGAATAAAATGGAGATATTAGATGGAGTTATTCAAAAATTAGTGCCAGCACAAGGAAGGAGTCTGAGACAGTTCTGTATCTCTTGTCAAACTGAGAAGCTTTACAGGAATGAGCCTGTTGAGGCTTGGAATGATTACTTCTAATGGTGACGGAGGAAAGTTGAGGCTTCATTTCAAGTTTGCTTTACTCAGGTCAGAACAGCCCAGAGTCCCTGACTCCAGTTGATATGCTGAGGACATGAAACTCACAGATTCTGTAATAGCAACATTCCTTAGTAACCCTGTTGTCAGTATGGACAGACCTTAAGTAACAGTGGCAGGATACAGTTAATCCTCATTTCCCTTGTGATGCCAGGCCTTGGAAGAAAGACCGCATCTGTCTAATCAATTGGATGTGAATTTCTAAGAGGCATCTGGATTTAAGTTTAAGACCCTGAATTTAGATTTAGGTGACCAATTCCAGTCTTACATTCTACAGGGTCCCATTAAATCTGTTCCCTATGGGGTTACCCTAGCCTTCTGTGGCACCAGAGAACTTCCCACACAAGTTTTTTTATGGAAAGTCTCAGAGAGGAAAGTGATCATGTAACAAAATCAGTGGGCATAATGCTTTTGGGCATGCATACTCAGTGGGCCTGTGTCACTCAGCTCCTATGGTTCAGTGACCCATGAAAACTGTTGAAGGCTTCAGATATTCTTTCATTTCATCTTAATGGCCCAAGGAAGGAAATGGAAATATTAGATGGAGTTATTCAAAAATTAGTGCCAAGAAGGAAGGAGCTGAGGCATTATGATAAATTTGATATGAATGATGTTACTGGTTTTGAAGCTGAAATGTTTTCCTATCCAAGAGGGAAAGGGATACAACAGAATTAAACCTGCCACCACCACTTACATTTCTAGTGCCCACCAAGCACGGGTGGCAGGTTACAGTCTAAAGCACACTTTCATTAGATCCGTAATGTTATCGGGAGGACAGGCTGATCGAGACAAGGTCCACTGAATTCTTAGGACAGTACTTTTCCCAAATTCAGAAAAGGTAGGCTCCTTAAAGTTAACTCTATGCAGGAGGTATTTATGAAATTCCATTCTCTCTCCAGGTGACTGAATCACTGGCTGGCTAGTTCACACTCCAGTTTATTGTTCCTGAACAAGGTCATCAGGCCTTGAGATCAGAAGAGGAAGCTCCATGCTGGAGAAAAATGCCACTAGGCCGGACGTGAGACCCAGTATCTACAGAGTACTCAGCCCCCTGCAACAAAGGAGGACTGCCCCCACTCCATCTTATCCTTAATTGTGGGTTACTCCCGGCACAAAATCTGCTTTTAAGCCAGACAGCACTTTCAAGGTACCTCAGAGAGCCCTTTCTACTACCAAGAGTAAAATATTTCTCCCACAAGAACATATGGAGGATCTAAGTACAAAGTTAAGAGAAAGGAAAAATCTTCCCAGGCATCACCCTGTACTGTGAACCCCTCCTAGAAGCACTTTGGTGCATGCTGAGTGATGGTAAAGTACACAATGCATATGTATGAAATGAAGAGGGCCATTATGAAAGGAGATAGGGTGAAGATGCTCACCGAAATGCATAGAAAACACTTCTTTGAGATCCTCAGAAAAGCTTCTTTTAACATAGAGGTGATGGTCAGTGTAGAATCAAAGGAAGAGGTTTCTATAAAGCATTCTTACAGCCTTGTTAGCAGAAAGAATCTCCCGAACAATGGCACTGTGAGTAGAGGTATCGGATTTCCCAAGATTGGCCTGCTAATGACTCTCCTAGGTCTGATATTCCTGGGAGGAAACTATCACTGAGGAAAAGATCTGGGAATTCTTGAGTAAGATGACAATATGGGATGGAAAGAAACATTCCTTTTTGGGGAACCCAGGAAGCTTATCACTCAAGATTTAGTGAAGCTGAAATGCGTGGAGTGCCGCCAAGTGCCTAACAGCCATCCTGTAAGCTATGAATTTCTGTGGGCCCAAGATCTCATGTTGAAATAAGTAAGATGAAAATCCTGGAGTTTTGGGCTAAGATCAACTGTACAGTTCCCAGGGTCTTGGTATGATGAGGCTTTGAAAGATGAGGAAGAAAGAGCTAGGGCTGCATTTATACTCTGCGATACATAAATTCATACCAACTAAATGTTCCACTGCCATGTAGAACAGGTCCTCCCACACCTGGTGAAGCTGGAGATTTCTGATTTTACTTTGGAGTTCAAGAAGCCAGTGAGTGAAAGAGGTGGTGAAGGAATGTTTGTGACTGGAGGAAATGTGTTGACTAGCTTTGTGTTCCTGTTCTGTATGAGCAATTTGAAAAATTATCTAAATTTTTGTTTTATTTAATTTTTCAAATATACGTTTGATCTATCAATATGATTAACTCAATAAACTGTATTGTTCACACACTGTCATCGGTCTTAAGAATAAGAATTTTCAATATACATAGATATAAGATTAGATTCATTAATCTCCTTTTTCTTTATCATTCCTATATCATGTCAATATTGCTTTTTTACATTTCAAGTCTTTTATCCATACTTAAGAGAGAAAGAAGGATGAGAAAAGAAAGAGAGAAATCTCTGGGTCTAAGCACCTAAATCTTATTTAACAAGACCATTTCACAACTTGTAACCATTCCCCCTAAATGACAACAAACATCTATAATGCAACAAATGACCAAAAAAAAATCACCCACCCCACCTTCTGGGACTTGGGTGTTGCACTCTTAATATTGCTTACTTGTGAACTGGGACATAGGAAACCTGTTTGGAGGCCTTCTTAGGTCTCTGATGTGGCTGAAGTCTAGATAGTTATAGTCTCACTGTTACATTTTAAGTAATTTATGAATCAAAAGATGTTCTAGGTCTAAGAAAAATGTTTTTAAGTTGATAAAGCAAATTAGGGTGGAAACTGAGCTAGGTATAGAACTTTAAACTTATCGGGATAGATAAATAATAAAATATTATTGGTCGTGAGATATGTATGGACTGGATATTGGGGATGCATATGATACCATATAATTTTCAAATTTGTTGCCTAATTTTTCTTATTCTTTTATATTGTATTTATTTTTATAAGAAAAAGAGCCTTTTATTGGATTAAAATGGGAAGATGTTGGGATGGGAGGTACACCTTAAATAAAATAAAAACAATAAGAATTTTATAAAAGAAATTGGACAAATTTTGTGTTAGATACTCGATCTACTTCAAAATAAAATAGAATTGGGACAAGCTTTTCTTTAAAAATGGACTTCAAATAATTAAACTGTAAAGTATGGGAAAGTGAGAAATAGAAAAAATGGAAATGTTGTTAATGTCTGCATTAAAAGTTGTTCTCTGTATTTGATAAAACTAAATTAAAATAAAATACACAAATAAGTATCTTTTCTTCATATATCTAGAAGGAAGTTGAATGTCGGAACAATGTAATCAAAATTTATTGTATAAAATTTTTTTATGACAAATGTGAACTTAAGCAATATTCGATTATGCCCAAATTCTCTTAGACTTATTTGGTCCATAAACATAATTTGACCAGTTACTCTTAGATGGCTTAATAATAATAATGGAGGGGTAATATAAAGAAGATGTAGTAAGTAACCATACAATTACATTGTCCAGAAAAAGGAAGGGGATTTTCCAAGAATTTAAGTAAATAAATATTACTTGATTAATACAAAAGTAGGTCATAGAAAACTTCAGGAATTTCAGTGGAAAAATAATTTAAATGTGGCTACCTGGTAGCTTAGCTTAGGATGTAGGAGCAAGAAACATGGACAAGATCCCCAGGGTCAGAAATAAAGTTTGAAATGGAAAATGTCCTTGGCATATATTGGGGGTATTTGGGACAAAACCGAAAGGTACAGAAATTATCCTACAATCCTGTGCAAGGCATTGAAAATCACTGAATAACCTGAGTGTTCTATATACTCATAATCTGAGAAAAGAGTGATACGAGGTATCACACCCAGAAGACATTATACTTTTTGTCATGGACTAGGGAATCCAGAATGTGCCCTTAAAGGTGCACTCTTCAAGTTACACTGTGTGCACCTTGGCAACTTTCACACATTTTCAGTAGGGGTTAGAGGGAAACAAATTGAAGTGGCTTAACTTGAATGGCAACTCAAGGGAAGGATCGTTTCAGGGTACCTTGATGAACCTTTTAAATACATTGTACTGTGCTGACCAGTAGTGGCACATGCCTTTAATCCTAGCACGTTGGAGGCAGAGGTAGAGACTGAAGGATCTCTATGAGTTAGAGGCCAGCCTGTTCTTCAGAGCTAGTTCTAGGACAGCTGAGGCTACATACACAGTAAAAGAGTCTCAAAAACAAAACATAAAACAACAAAATCATTGTGTTGTATCACCTGAAGAAGAAGACCTCACACAGAAATTGATTTTTAAAAGAAAAACAATAGTATTTAGTTTCCCTTGGTAATTTTCACTTCATCTGATAGGGTTTTCTTTATCCTGGAATGTGATATAATTTCTAACATAATTCCTGCATTTTAAAAACAGTGTAATGGACTCCAGAATCAAAGGAAAATAATCATAAAATTTCCACCATAATTCCTAGATTTAAAAAAATTGTAGTGGAGTGCAACATCAAAGAAAAGTGAATCATATCAGGAGTTTGTTTTTAAAGGAATAGTCCCATAATTTTATATATTTTATATACACTTAGATGTTCCTACAAGACAAGGATTATCATAATAACTTCACATATGAAAAGTCTAAAGCTCACAAATTTTGGTAATGTTCATTTTAACTCAACTGGTAAACTACAGGGCTTGAACAAATGCTATTAGTCTGAAGTAGTAGGAGAATTAGGCTGGCTCAGACCTTGAGATGGAGGACTTCCAAGGTATGACAGGTATAAAGTGGACACTCTGAATAGTGCTAAAACTACCAAACCTCTGTCAGTGAAACTGTTGTAGAATTCTCTGTCTGAAGTTAGAGATTTCAGGCATAAATGTCAGACAAAACTACCCTCACCCTGCTTAGCCAACTGAAGTTCCTAATGTAAGTTAGACTTAGGATCCTGAGTTAGGACTCCCATTGAGAATTCCAATATGAAACATCAATCTGTCTACCAATCCTGTGTGTGGGGACAAGTGTGTCATGAAGACAGAGGTCAGCAGTGGTTGTTCTTTGTTTTCTGGGCTCAGGAAGCTATTCTCAAGAAGGTATGCCAGGGTGAAATTACTCTACACTTACAAATGTTGGACATTTCCTAGAATTATCCAATCTCAGAGACAAAGTCAAAAGAAACTCTGAGATATGAACATACCTATAGAAGAATTGTGTCTATCAAAATATCAGAATATAAGGTGTATCACAGAGAGAGTCATCCATCTATTTTCTGACAAAATTCCTAAACAGAACTGCCAGTCTGAGAAATCTTGATTTGTATATTCTTATAAGATTTAAGAGATCTAGGGAACATGGGGACACCATGATATTGTGAGGTGAGAAAGGAAGGACAGGGTTTGATACAAATTAACTATGAACTGTAGTGTGACACAAGAACCTAAAAAAGGAGATGTTCAGTTATGAACTTATGATAATAAAAGTAACTTTAGAAAATCTCACCTCGATATCCCTAGAAGGAAAGGTATAGGATTGTCAGGATGAATGTATCCCTTCTTTGTGGATGAGGCAACCTCAAAGGTAGGCTCTTCTTGGATTGATGAGGTTAGGATCCACATAGAAGAGATGGGATACTCACTGCCTAACAGGAATCAACCCAATGATACAGGCCATAAATGAAGGGACTGAGACATGGGTGTGGTTATATGAATCAGGGTCATTTCCTTCCAAGGCATCACAGAGACAAAGTGTGCTACCTCATGCCAACCACATCAGATTTCCAGATTGTACCAGGAACCTGACAACTCCTTACACTTAACAGGACAGCACACACTCCTTATCAGTTCCCCCTCTAGGTGAACAGGATAGGGCAAGACTTGATTCTAGGATTATATCCCTCAACAACTGTGATAGGAATATTGAGACTGCCAGTGGCTTAGGCTGACATTCATTTGTTACACTGTGTTGAATTATCGTTATAGGACTCCATTCTGTGTGCCATAGCTTTCATTCTAGTGATGCCATTAACAACTAATTAACCAGAAAATGGCCATTTTACTTCCTTCTACTGTATCTCAGGGAGGCGTAGGTCTCATAAACAGGATATATCTTATAGTTCAAAAGGAGAGGAACAGGGCCAGAGATAGTGCTCACCTGTTAAAGGGTTTCTGACATGAGCATGAGCCTCAGAGTTCAAACATACCATGCATATTTAGAAACAAATGTGTCAACATGCTCTTGTAATAAAAGTGCTTGAATGAAGGAAATGAAAGGTTATTTACCTGTCACAATTATTTTTATCAACAAGCTTACAATTGTTGGAAAGCCACTTGTATTGGTTTGAATAAAAATTGTCCCTGTAGGTTCATCTGGAGTGTCACTCTTAGGAGGGGTGGCCTTGATGGAGTTCATGTGGCCTTATTAGAGAAAGTATGTCACTTGGGGAAGCCTTTGAGGTTTCAGAGGCTCAAACCAGGTCAGGTGCCTCATTCTGTCTCTGCTGCCTACTCATCTCTCTCTCCAGCACTATGTTTGCCTGTGTGTTGCCATGCTTCCTATCATTTTGAGAGTGGACTAAACCTCTGAACTATAAGCCAGCCCCAAATAAATGCTTTCCTTAATAATAGCTGCTGTGGTCATGATGTCTCTTTACAGAAGTAGAAACCCTAACTGAGACACTATTGTGACCCCAAAAAGGGAAACATAATTGTGTGAATAAGAATACTATTTTTATGTTGTGAATTTAAGGTATACATTACTGTCCTTTTTATATATGTATGAATGACCAAATTATTTCTGTGGGTAAGCAGCTTAAGATATGCATTATCTCAAAATTTTAAAGGACATTTTTATGGTAAGAATACCTAAAGTATATTCTATTAGTGGACACCCATTGTACAGAGCAATAATATAAATTACCTGAATGAACTTGACCTTGAGAGTTATGAGGAGTGGTCCTAGATAAATACAAAATGTGGAGAAACATTTTTCCCCAAAATAAGATCTCACATATTTCTGTCCATGCAATCAGGCCTGGGAGGCTCTATTTGTAGCTGACATATGAAGTTTGGCTAGAGTTCTTCTTAAGGGACTCAGGAAGGTATGACCTTCTTTGGAAGGCTAAGGACTTAGGTCAGTAAAGTGAAACCATACCTGAAGAGAGGATCATGTCAAAAGATGCAACTACTGTTTCCAATCCTGTAAATGCCTGTGAGATAGGTGTCAACATCTAGAGCTAAAGCTATCTCATTCTTTCACTTGAAGGACTAAAGCAAGGCAGGACTATAATTTTCCCAGGTTCGCTTGGGTCTATAAAGGCAAGAATCCTAGAAAATTCTCAGGGTTATGAGGTATGAGACATGGTTTGTGATTTCGTTACCCTAGCCTCTCGTTACCCAACCAGGAAAACAAGGGGAAAGGAACTTTCATTCAACAGAGGGTAGGGAATGGAAGGTTTGGGCATAGTAGGGGTATTAGGTGTATAAGGAGAGGGATGGATATGGAACAGTAAGTGGGGCGTGGGTTTATATTAGTTTCAGAGGCTCAGACAGGGATTTCTGTGTGTAGTAGACAAGAATATGTGTGAGTTATGGATGTTAGAGGAATTAGGGGAATAGAGTAAAGAATTTCAGGCACTTTTCCATACTGTCTGCACAAAAATGGGATTTAATAGCAACGTGACCCTTTTGTCAATCTTCAGAGCCCTTTCCTGGAAGGATGTTGTTTACCCTCCATTCCAGTGAAAAAGGGAGGAACTGAGTCTTGGTGAGCTTTTGGATATCACCGTGTGCCTTCACCTAGACCAGATGTCAGTAAGTTATGAAGTGGCCTGCAGGTAAGTTAAAGACCCTGATTATTTGCTGAGGATAATACGTCTATGACTCAAAGAAGCTATCCTTATTTCTACCTATAGTTTGAAAGGCTGTTCTGAGAACATCTTTCACAATGTACCTTGGCATGTCTCAGTGCAGGAAGAGGACCTTGGTCTTAGAAAGTATCCCTGTCTCTGAAGATGGTGGTGTCTTTAACGACAAAGTCAAACTTCAAGCTTTTGGTGGTAACAAGAAAAATTCCAATGGAATACATGTCCATACTGAACTAGCCCTCACTCTCTACCCTAGAATGCTTCAGGCAGACAGAATACACAAGTAAAGGGAGTGAAGCCTGACTTCATCCTCAATGAAATTGGAAGTTAAGACAAAAAACAAGGAAGAAAATAAGAAATATGTTTTTATTGAATGTAGAGGAATTTTATTCCATCATCATAACTGCTCTGGCAAGGGCAGACCTTAGTTTGTCATCCAAAGACTTATGACTGTGTGATCTAGCTGGAATAGAGAAACACCCTTAGTACACACATTTAATCCCAAACTATGGGTAGATAAAGTGATGAATCAAATAAATATTTGACAGAATTTGTCAGAGACACTCAACTCTCACAAGAGCTCACTTAAGAGCAGCACAGAGCAGAGCAGTAGAGTTTGTGGAGACAGTACAGTACGGTGTATTGATCGTAACCCTAAAATGTTTAAACTTTTAAAACTTTCATGGGACTTTAAAAGTTATTCTATGTTTTGTATTGTGATATTAGCATGAGATTGTGAGGATAAATACAAAAAGAATGGTGGTTATTTAATAGTGATTTTTTGTGTATAAAGGTGACAAGGGCTCTATTGCACTGGTTAGTTATTTTTTCATCTTGACACAAACTAGAGTCATAAAGGAAAAGAGAACATTTTTTGAGGGATTTTTTTTTTCTACCAGATTTCCTGTAAGTAAATCTATGGGATATTTTCTTAATGATTGATGTGGGAAGGCCCAGCCAATTATGAATGGTACCACTCCTGAACAGGTAGCCTTAAGTGATATAAGAAAGCAACCTGAAGACCCATTGAGAGAAGGCAGCAAATAGCATTCCTCAATAATCTTTGCTTTCAGTTCTTGCATTGACCTCTTCTAATGTTGGACATGTTCAGATTATGTCTTAGTGATGGTTATAGCTGTGATAAAATAACATGGCCAAAACAACTTTGGGAGGAAAGGGTTAATTCAACTTACACTCCCATATTATTGTTAATCATCTATGGAAGTCAGGACAGGAACTCACATGGGGTAGAAATCTGGAGCCAGGAGCTGATGCAAAGGACAAGGAGAGGTGTTGCTTCCTGGCTCATTCCCCATGACTTGCTCAGCTTGTATTCTTATATAACCCAGGAACAATAGCCCAGGGATGGCAGCACCCACAATGGTCTGGGAACTCCCCCATCAATCACTAATTGAGGAAAGCCCTATAGCTGAATCTTACGGAAGCATTTTTTTTTTCATTTGAGGTTTTTTTCCAGTGACTCCAGATTATACCAAGTTGGCATAAAACAAGCCATCCCAAGGGTATGTAAATCAAAAGAAACTCTTTCCATCCCAATTTGTTTTGGTCATGATCTTTGCAATTGTGGAGGTAATGGCCACCACCAATTGAATAAGAATGGCTTCTATAGACTCATATGTTTGAATACTTGGTCCCTACTTGATGGCACAGTTTTGGGAAGGATTGGGGGTATGGACTTGATGGAGGACATGTGTCATTGATGATGAGAATTGAGGATTCAAAAGCCCAGAACATGCCCAGATATTTTCATTCTGCCTCTAACATGCAGATGAGATGTATGCTAAGGACTACTGCTCCAGTGCCATGCCTGCTTGCTTGGTGCCTTGCTTCACACCATGTTGGTCAAGGATTCACTCTCTGAAACTTTCAGCAAGCACCTAATTAAATCCTTTCTTTTATATGTTGCCTTGGGCCTAATGTCTCTTAATAGCAATATAAAAGTAACTAAGAAGTTCATACCAGTAGTGTAGCATTGTTGTGATAAGTGGACCATATTGCTTATTGAAAAAAATATGTAAGATATTGCGACTCTGATTAGGATAATAGTTGAATAATGTAATCAAGTTTTAAAGGGCCATCCTAGTAGGTTCTTTGAAAACAATAGTGCTTAAAGTAATGTAGATTATGGAGGAACAGCTTAAGAAGTTTTGGAGGGAGACAGTGCTAGCAACTTGGCTAGGGAACATTCTTATGTTTTGTCAAAGGATTAAGTTGCCTTTTGTCCTTATCCTAAAATTTTACGGGAGGCTAAATTGAAGTGTTTTGGACTAATATTGGCAAAGGATATGACAAGAGAGCCTACTATTGTTTGTGTCATGTGGTTGATAGTGAACCTCTTATGCAGATCTAGAATAAAAAAGAGCAACCAATATGTACATTGGAGGAGAAACATAGCACCAGGAGTTTAATGTTGGAGTTAACTCTTGTAGTCAAAGGATGTCAAGTTTAAGAATGGTAATGTATATCCTGTGCCATCATATCTTAGAAGTATGTTATTACTGTTTTGATATTCCAAGGGGTTACAAAATTGAGGGAATGGCCAAATAATGATTGGCCCAACTTGAGACCTACCCAATGGAAGAGAGCCAACCCCTGACACAACTAATGATACCTTGCTTCATGCAGACAGGAGACTAGCCTAACTGTCATCTGAGAGTCTTCATCCACCAGCTGTTGAAAACAAATATAGGGACCCATAGCCAAACAATGGGCATAGCTAGGGGATTCTGGTGGAAGAGTGTGGGAAGGTTTGTGGGAGTTGGAGTAGTCAAGGACACCAAAGAATACTTACAGAATAAACTAACCTGGGCCATGAAGGGTCACAGCGACTGAACCACCAACCAAAGAGCATGCATGGATTGGATCTACCACCTTACACAAACAGCTTGCTCTTCATGTGGGTCCTCTAACAATTGGAGCCCGGGCTGTCTCTGACTCTGTTGCTTGCCTTTGGATCCTTTTCCCCTAGCTGAGCTGCTTTGTCTGGCCTCAGTGGGCGAGGATGATCTTAGTCCTGTTGCAATTTAATGTGCTAGGATGGGTTGGTACCCATGGGGGAGGGGAGGGACTGGAAGAAGAGGAAGGATGTGATCAGGCTGTAATGGGAATAAATAAATAAATAGATAGATAGATAGGTAATTCCATAAGAGAGAAAGGATATAGAAACGAAAAAAATAGAAAAGTCCTTGAATCTAATCTCCTATATCTTGCTTAACAAGACCATTTAACAATTTGTAACCATTCCCCATAAAAAACATCTATCATCCACCCCACTTTTGAGAATGGGATATTTCTCTCTTAAAACTGCTTCCTGCTGAATTGGGTGGCAGGAAACCTGTTTGGGGGCCCAAATAAATGGAAAAAATGGTTAATCAAGTTAATTGTAACATTTTTGTCCAGTCTCTATGTTCTCAACAATTTGATGTCCTGAGCAGTTTGTAGTTCGAAGCTGGACTTTGGTAGGAAAGTTCAGGGCTTTATTGAAGTCCTATCTGGAACAGTCTTTGAGGCTGGGCCATCTCAGCAAGCTGCTTGAAGTTTTTCTGGATGCAGATTTTTTTTTTTTTGGTTTTTTGAGACAGGATTTTTCTGAGTATCCTTGGGTGTTCTGGACTCACTTTGTAGACCAGGCTGGCCTTGAACTCACAGATATCCACCTGCCTCTGCCTCCCGAGTGCTGGGTTTAAAGACGTGTGCCACCACCCCCGGCTCTGGCTTCAGATTTTTGAGGAAACAGCTATTGAGACAGTCTATGAGGCTGAATCATTTGAGTTACTTGTCTTATCTTCTTTGGACTCAGGTCCCATTGTTCTGAAAATATATAATTTCTCACAAGTAACATATAGTTCTGCAATTACCAAAATGCCTTGGATGTACAGGATGCACTGATCAATTAAGGAATATTTTCTGTTCTTTGAACAGAAGAAAGACATTTACAAGTTTCCATGTCATATAAAAGGATGACATGTAATAGTAAGACTGTATGGAGTTTAAGTGTTCTCCTCTACAGCTGACACAAATTTATTAATTGACTAAAACAGGCTTATACTGTTTTGTTCCGGCTTTTTGTAGATTAGGTTGGCCTCAAACTCAAAAGGTACCAATCTCTCTCTGTCTTTGTCTCCCTTGATTTGGGATCAAAGTTCTACATTTATATATTTTTTCTTTTATTTTCTCCTTTCTTTGGAGATTTAATTTCTATGTGGATATATCTATCCTTAATGAGACAGGGTTTCTCTTTGTAGCTTGGGCTGTCTTGATTTACTCTGTAGAGCTCTGTAGATTAGATTCCCCTTGAACACATAAGGAACCTGTTTTTTCCTTGTCTCCCAAGTTTTTAGATCAAGGTAAAATTTAAATAATTGAATTACCCTTATTAAACAATAACATTACTTAAACTATTTTGTAATAGATCTAGTTGCAATTCTTCCATGGAAACTCCATTCTTAAGGAGATTTTTGTAGAATATCATGATATGCTGACTTGTGTTAGCTTTTCTTAATTGTTGGCTATGGGAGGCATGCTGTTTGCATGTTCTTCCCCAGGGTAACTCTGGGTTCTTACATTGGTTAACAGAATCTCTCTCTCTCACCCCCCTTTTTTTTCCTGAGACAGGATTTCTCTGTATATCCTTGTCCTGGACTCACTTTGTATAGCAGGCTAGCCTTGAACTCACAGAGATTAGTCTGCCTCTGCCTCCCATGTGCTGGGATTAAAGGCGTGTACCACCACACTGAGCAATTAACATCTCTTTTAGGGGGAAATGCCTCTTGAAACCAGTTCTCCAGTGGGAGCCCCAAAACTAAGGAGACTGGCTTGCAACCCTTTTCTCTTTATGTAAATTTAAGATCATGTGCATTTATCCATTAGATCAGTAAGGGCATTATTAAACTTAACATCAAGGAAAAAAATGTGTCATTTTTGAATTCTAGACTATCTTTAGCAAGCAGACTTATCTTCTCAGCAGAGTTCCTACCCTGCCTTCATTGTTTAAACCAGGCTGGTCTAGAATCCAGAGATCTGCCTATTTCTTCCTCTAGTGTGATGGGATTAAGGGTGTGTGCCAGTACAACCCTGCTCAAATATTTCACTTAAATCCCAGATATTCGTAACTCTGTAACCCAGCTAGCAACTTTGAACTGTAGTGACAATTTGAAATCTGCCCAAAATCTTTAAAAATCTCTTATGTTTTAGCAATGCAAACCAGAAAAACATCCTACCTACATCCTGATATAGGAAGATCAAAGACATCTAAACAAAAATCAAGCAAAGAAACAACATTTCAAAAGCCTCGGCATGTCTAACCATGCCATCCCATGCTGAAATTAAAGTTTTGTTCATTATTACATGGAATCTAGTTGGCCGCATTTCACTGGCAGGCCAATAACAGAAACTCCTGAGAAGCACCTGGTACACAGGGAGCCCTGGGCTCCAGCTGTCATCAGTTTGGTATTATCTATCGGGAAGGGCCTCCCTCATTTCTTCATTATCATTGTTGACAATTTAGCATTCCATCTGTAAATTCTTTCCTTTAAGACTATCATGGTCCTAACTTTCTCAAAAAAGATACACAGAACCACAATTGTCAGGGTAAAAATCATTTGCATGCTAAGCGGAACAAACTCAATTGGAATCCAAACGTATTGAGGCATTATGAATTCCTCCATTTTTAATCTAGGCGATTAATTTCACTCTCAAATTCTGTTTAGAAGGTTGCCAGTTTTTTAGTATATATGGAGAGCTACACTTTAGCTCCCCAACTTTGCTGCAAGGCAACAGCTTTTGTTAGGGAAGCCGCACCTTTGAAATGCATTTGAGTTTGGTTCCCCGCTCTTTGGCTAGGAAACCAGCTTTCACCAGGGGCTTCTCAGGCTGTAAGCATGGATTCTAATTGCTATAGCTGGACCTCATTTGTTAAAAAAAATAATTAAATTACGTTGGGCACCATTTGTAGAAATAATCAATTAAATTTTTTAACCATATTAAGATTATATTTAATTAGTTTGGCAGCTAATCTTTAACCATCCATTATAAAAGAGCACACAGACACCATATGGATTTTAACAAGCCTTGGCCTGAGTTGTGCAATCATGACCCATCTAAGCTAGCTCTTAAGTCTATTACCCAAATGTGACCCCATATATACATACATCCCCTTGGACTGCCATTCTCCACGATATGCCCATGTTCCTGGCCATGTGGAATGTGGTTCTTTTTTCTAACCCATGGTGTGCATCCTCTTCCCTGCTGCTCCTGGCTGGAATTCCTTCTTCTTCCTGCTGCTGGCTGGAATGCTTTAATTCTCTGTCTAAAGCACAGGCTTCCTGTTCTAATCTCAGGAAGTCCCACCTTTCTCTGTCTTTGCCCAATCTCAGGCCTGAACATTATATTTAATCAATCAGAGTCAATATAAGTAACAGAAAGCAAACAAAACCAATTAAAATTTAGAATGTTTAACACTACCCCATCAGTAAATTAATGGAAAAAATGCAAGCTCTCAGCTACTGTTTCAGTGCCATGCTTGCCTGCCTGCCTGCTGCCCTGCTCTACACCATCTTAATCATGGACAAACCCTTTGGAATTATAAGAAATCGCACAACTAAATGCTTTCTTTTGTAGCTAACTTGTGAATGGTGTCTCTTCACAGTGATAGAAAGGTAACTAAGACAGTAATAAAAAGCAAACTAGAACACTAGAAAATATATTCCTCACTTCTTCCTGCTAGTGCTAAAGAAAGTATATGGCTCACACAGAGGATATAATATGAAGTTCAAAAAAAGGTTTATCTCATTTCCTGAATTTCCTGACAGGAGATAAATCTGGTTACCTGAGTAAGGTCTGAGCTGACATTATACCTTTGAGTAGAAGGGACAGAAAAGTGTCCTGCTGAAAAGGTTTTAGATCAGGGATGTCAGATGAGACTCTCTCATTTCCTTTATATCGAGTCTTAGGTGTAAAGTGGAATCACTTATTGAAACTGAAGTCATCAGGCAGTTGAAGAAAAGAATCTGAAACATGCTGCTAGTCACTAATTCAAGTACATTATTGCATTACATATCTTCTATCAGTTGTGGAGGACAAGGCTTAAAAAAATCCATCTCACAAAGTTGGAATCTGAAGCTCAGACAGTCTCTTAACTTAAACAGTTCATCAATATACCTGGCAGAAAGACAATCTGGATCTACTTCCATGGTGTGAGATAATCTAAAGTCACAGCATTCCATTTTGTCAAATGTGAAATTTATGTCTCTTGAGTCACATTTTCTAATTATTGTGAATCTATACCAATAAGACATCTTTACTCAAACTCTTGCATGTAATTAGAGCAAGAACAACATGATCAGCAAAATCAATATGAGATTTTTGTATTTTCTTTTCATTGATACTGTATGTTACACTGTAACCCAGTTTTCCCTGGAACTTCTATGTAGCCAGTGCTAGCATTAGAGATTTGCAATTACCATTCTTGGCTATAGGGATTACAGGTGTGATCCAAACTTCCTGACTAACTAAAGTATGAAGAAAGATGAGTACCTTTAGTAGTAATAGGAATATGTATATGACATATACATTTAAAAGAGGAAGGGATCAGAATATCTAGGGATGAAGACATTTTTCAAGAAAATAAACACTTCTACAGAAACATTGTAAATCAGGCCTGAAAAAGATAGAAAATATAATTATGAGATTTGCTTTCTTTCTGTTCAGTTCTCTACTTTTTTCTCATCTCCGTGCCTACACTCCTCTTCTCTTTCATGTAAAGGTCTAGAAGATGTATGATTTCATAGATAAGGGAGGACTTGAACTTATTTGTAGAATAAGCTTTACTCAAACTCTCCATTCTATTTGTCTTACAAGAATGGGCTACCCAGTGCACAATGTTTTTGTTTGCCTGTTTGTCTAATTTTAGGTGTGTGTTGTTTTATAGTCAATCCTCTAATTTCATACCTTGAAACATCAGGGGAGAAGAATCTGCTCATGACGGCAATGAACCAATTTTTTGTGAGAAGTATTTATGATAAGAAGAAAATGCATTCTTCAATTAATACATAATGAAAAGACACAATCACCCCATATGTATGACATTATTCAAATATATTTATCATACATATAATGCTTTCAAAAAGTAGAGCCCTTTTTTGTACCTATTAAGATCATTTAACTGAAAAAGTTGACATAAATAGAGCAGAGGTAGGGACCTCACATAGGACAGATATTCAGATGTGAAATTCTGAATGAGAATTTGGGGAAATTATGCGTAATTCTGTTTGCTAGAATTCTGATTGCACTGTGTGATAAACATGGACACTGACTTCATCATAAGAGCACTGGAGACTCAGAGTAGCAAAAGTAAGACTATTTATGTTTTAACTTTGAAAGGGTGAGTGTCTTAGATACTGTTCTTTGGTGAAGAGGCACCATGACCAAGGCAATTCTTATTTAAAAAAATGTAATTATGGGCTTGCTTACAGTTGCAAAGGGTGAGTCCAATACCATCATAGCAGGAAACAGGCAGTCATGATGTTCTAGCAGTAGCTGAGATGTTTCCATCCTGATCCACAAGTAGCAGGCAGGGGGTTATTGAGAGGGGCATCAAAAGCCTCACTTCCAGAGACACACCTTCTCCAAGGGTACACCTCCTAATTCCCACTGAAGCAATTCACCATCTGGGGGCTAAGCATGCAAATATATATGAGCCTGTGAGGGCACATTCATATTAAAGCCACCACAGTGAGAATCACCCTTCAATGACAGATGCACTTGTTGAGTAGAGAGAACAGATTGATTGCCCTGATACATGCTCCTTCCTCATTTTCCTCACTGGGTGAGTAATCAAGAAGATTTAGTCTTATACCATCATCTAGGTCTTATCTTTCCATCTAATGATAGAGAATTCCATTTCTCTTTTTCTCAATTAAAACTATTTCTATAGTTCACAGTCCGTTTACTTTAAAGATTATTGGACATATGATCTTGTCATGTATGGTGGCCATTAATCAAGGATAACTGTTAAGAATTTTCTACTCTACACTTTTATTATTTGTGAGAGGGAATAGCTAGACTACCACACTCTACAAAGGACCCATTATTTTATGATTATTTGCATTTGGACTTCAGAAGGTTTATAGGAATTAAAACCTTACCCCAAGTAAAACAAAGTGTAAGAAAAATTAAATATGTGGGACCAGAGTTCAAATAGGAAGTTTAAAGTCTTATGTGCCAGACATAGCCCTCAACATATGGGGTGTAGATCTACTACAACAATAAGGAGCTCAGATTAATATTCCTTCAATTTCAGACAACAGATACCTATTTTAACTGACACTGTATATTGACCTCTTATGTACTATGGCTTTATTTATTCTGTGTTTAAAGGGGTGATAAGTCCAGCTCACTAGTATGAAGTTGGGCATGGAATATGAGTGCATAAGTGTCTGGGTTATGTGTGGAATTATAAAAATCTAATTGCACCTTGATAAACCTAAAGATGGAATAACATTAGCTTACAAACACCAGATCACAAAAAATTACTGAATTAGATCAACTTATTACTTTAAATATATTTTGACATCAGAATGGAAGTCAGGGAATGTTTTATGCTAAGGAAGAGGTTTTGCCTATATTTCCACAGATGATGAAAGACTATGGGTTGCATCAAAATTTATAGAGATATCAGAGTGTGAGAATCTTCCACATGAAAGGCGAAACACAAGGAAGAAAGAGACACACAATGACAGCAATGCAGATCATGCAGAAAGTTGAATCCTCCTGCGTAGAGACAGCTCAACAAACCAGTTGAAAAAGGACAAGTTGTTCATCAGATTGGCGGACTCAAAATATTGATGCTGAAGGACAGATAATCAGGACTGCAGTTACAAAAGTTCAATGCATCAAGGGATTTTCATAAGGACATTTGGACTGTTAAGTTTATGGGATTGATCATTGTTGCAGTTGTGATAGTTAAACCGTGTACTACTTTTAGCTTAAACAGAAAGGGGGAAGATATAGAGGAATTTTAATCTAGCAACATTGCTACTCTGATCACATCCAAATACCTTCTAGGTCTGTGTGATCTGTCTGGAATGAAGACACACCACACACATATAATTCCTCTGGCTGGAATATTTTTCATTCCTGGGCTACAGTTTCTTTCCATCTCATCTAAAACTTAGGGCAGAATTCCAGCTTTATAAATGTTTTCAGAGGTGAAATTACTCTTCATTTACCAGGATTTTGAAAAGCATTTAGTCCCACAGGTATAGTCAAAATAAAGCCTATTTACCTAGCCAAATTGACAGAGCATCAAACTAAACCCTAAATATCTAAGTTTGTATTCACAGACAGTGGCTACTCTCACCTCAAACAGAGAAAGCTTTCCTTACACTGAACCCAGACAGATAAATGCAAAGACTGATGGCCACACAAGATAATATGAATAAAAGATATTCATACCACTTTTTAAGGCTCAGAAATCTTTACAGAAGAGTGGCAAAGAAAGGAAGGAAGGAAGGAAGGAAGGAAGGAAAGAAAGAAGGAAGGAAAGAAGAAAAAAAGAGGATACAGAAGAGCTACAAAATAATGTCCTCTAAGTAGGAAACAGACATGGCAACCCAGCAGCTCTGCATACTGCCACTGGGTCCACAAAAGTTGGGCCCTATTAACTGCCAATTATGAAGAGGAAGGACCTCATAGGGCCCTATGATATATTGCTTACCTGTTGGCAAATGATAAACTCCAGGAGGAAGGGAGGGAGGGAGAGAGGGAGAGACAGAGAGAGAGACAGAGGGAGAAACTGACTCAGTGAGTTTACTGGGCTCTGATAGCTATTTCCTAACTCAGGATTAGACAGACAGCTCAGTTGAAACTCTGTGCAACAGTGAACAAAATCACAGTTATAAGCAGAGGAGTGAGGCAAAGGTGGAGCAGGAGGAAAATTGAAGACAGTGGGCAGGGACAAAATATATAGTGTATATCTATCTATCAATACAGTTGTAAAATAACCAAATTTACCAATAAAAATTAAAACAAAAAGGCCTGGAATATGAAACTGAATGGGAGGGCTGGGAAGACAAATACCTCCAACTATGAGGTGTGCTACAAAGTTATCTGCTGTAACAAGAAACTCCCACACAGAAATTCCAGTTTCTGCTGACTTGTTCAACATATTATTTAATGTTCTGAGAGATATCACAGCCCCAGGAGCAGCATTCATATACCAGGTGGGGAAAAGTGCTAGACTTTAATAAAAATAAGCTAAAGAACCTGAATTAGGATCATGAAAGACGGAAGTAGAACAGAAATGTTTGAAAAGCCACATTCTGAATCTAAAGGTAAACAAAGAAAGAAGGTCATCTTACAATGCCTCATCTCTCTATATATCTGGAAGACCATGATAACTGACAGGTTGAACTTTCCCCTTGGTGTAATAGTAAGTGTTTTTCAGCAGTAAAATCTTCTGGGATTAATAGGAATGGACTTAATTGAAAAGAAATTGTGTGTCTGTATGTGTGCCTGTGTGTCCATATGTGCATACACATGCATGTGTGAGTGCATGTGGTGTGTATGTGTGTGTGTTTATGTATAAAATACTGCCTAAGAGGAGTCAACATGACCCCAAGTGTGAAAGGGAACAATACAGGGAGATATGGGTATGATAGTGAATCATGTTCACTTCTTCATGTGATATCACAAGGACTTCAAGAACAATGAAAAAGTGCTTTGTCTCAGGTCAGCAGAGGTTAGGTTTCTAACTTGTACAAAGAAACAGATAACTCCTTACACAAATACCTCTTTAAATGTCATTCACGTTGGGAGCTCAGATAGTTGAGGATAACAAGGCAAAATTCACTTCTACCTAGGGAGTATCTGAAGTTTAAGAATGTTGGAATGAAACCAAAGGTCTTACATGAAGTTGGGGAATGTTACCAGGTTGTTCAAGTAGTTGGATTGAGAAAAAAAAGTGTGTGGATATTTATCTCATATTGGTGAGGGCTATGATTCTGCATCTTCTGTGGAGCTCAGTTACCAAGTTGGAAGTGCAAGCTTCTCTGCCAGAGGATCTGAGCTCAGTCAGTTTACTGACAGAAAAGGATGAATTGGGGACAAATTTGTGTCACAGGGTATCTGGTCTGGCCAGAGAGGTAAGAGAACAGAATTTCTCCACCACTTTGTATTGCAGCTCCCAGATAAAATACAGGAGAGAGAGACCCTCTCTGTTATGCAGCATAAGCTCACAGCTCACACATGTGCAGGCTGCTGAGTGTCCACACCAAGCCAGGCTGCAGCAGGAAACTCAAGGCTCCTGAACTGAGCCAATCAGCAGCATGTAGCTGGTGCAGTGGCTCTGCAGGAAGTGATGGAGGTGAAGGTTTGAACCCTAGGAACCCCAACGTGATCTCTGGCTGCCAGCAGCAAGAGTCTGGCTAGTCAGACAGATCCAGCAATGAATTTTTCTGGGAGGAATCAGTTCTTCCATTTCAAATAATAAGTAAGACTCAGACTATCTTTGATGAAGTAGATGGAGTGGAATGAAGGAATGATTTATTTCATGAACAGGAACATTATAAACATTGAGCTGTGGGAGGGAATTTGGTGGTAAACACATTTGATTGGTTGGGACTAGGATTGCCAGGGATGCCTCATTTACCCTCAGCAGCATGGTCCTATCATAAGAAGGGGAACATAATAACCAAATTATTCTATGGGCAGTGGGGGTTGGGATAAGAACTCAGGGTGTTGTTGGAGGCATGGACAAATTGGCTGATAATTAAGGTACTAGGATATCTCATTATCATCGGGATGCATTTCCAGGAATCCTAGGGGCTCATTGAATAGGTTTCTTATTGGGATGAAGGGTTGCACCTGTAAGTTTCCTGAGGGCTATGGGAAATTTTTCAGATAGAGGATGTGGAGTCCATCAGTCCAGAAACCATCAGGTAGAGAGGAGAGACCCTGATGTCAAAGGGACTCCATCATTTTGCACTGAGCTCAAGGGCTTTCCAGTAATGCCAGACTTTGACCTTATCAGCAGGATTCCCCAACAGAGTGCCACACAGAATTTTCCCTATTGTCACAATCTGGGACCAGATGCAATAAAAGGCAGACATGTGAGCAAGGCAGTGCAAGGCTTGGGTCTAAGGTTATGTCTCACAGCAACTGAAGTGAGAACATTAGGACAGCTAGTGGTTTGAACCAATGTTCTCTTGTTACCCTGTGTTGCACGACCAAGCGTGATACTCATATATGACAGAATTTTTATGCTAGTGAGACCATTGACAAATACATAGGCCAGAAAAGTCCTCTTCATTTTCTCCTTCTGAGTTTCAAGGAGGCACAGCCTCACAAAGAGAACTTATCTTGAAATTGAAAGAAGGGAGCCATGACTGGGGAATTGGCTCTCTTAAATTGCTTGCAGGGCAAGTATGAGAACCTGAGATCAAACCAATCACACCACGTGTAAAACTGAGTTTGGCTGTAGCTTGTGCACTTCTTACACTTCTTACCCTAGCATTGTTCAAAGTGGGGTCTGGAGGACTTCCAAGGCTAAGAAACTTGTCAGTTAGCTCCATGATCAGTTGGGACTATGTCTCCAGGGACACACACACACACACACACACACACACACACACACACGCACAAACACACACACACAGAGAAAGAGAAATAGAAGGGGAGAGGATCCTAATGATCTCTCAAGAGATGAATCTGGGAACCTGATTAGGGACTGATATCATCTTGTACATTTCAGTAGAGGAAACAAAAAAGTATACTCTCATGCCTTTCATAATCACACAAAAAAAGGCTTCATAACAGGACAGTCTGCTGAGGCTCCTGTAGTAGGAGAGTATTAAAACCAATTGTGAGAACGTTTTTGTTTCATCCCACGTGGGCTGCTTAAGACACAGGTATAAAATATTAATGGTCTCATAAGCTACCAGGGGCATGGCTTAACCAGCTGAGCAAGTTTAACTCTGAGGAATTGGGTGGGGAATAAAAAGTCAGAGCTCTGAGGAGAAGGGAGTTCTACAAGGAGGAATAAAATGCCAGAGCCCCGAGGAGAATGGGAGCTCTACAAATGACGGGGAAGGAAGCCAGAGCCCTGAGAACAAGGGGGCTACAAAGAGAGAAGGAGCTCCACGAAGACGTAAGTTCCACAAAGAAGTAAAAGAGAATATGCCTTATTAAGAAGTAAGAGTAAAAAGGCTCCACAAAGAAGAGAAAAGGCTCTACAAAGAAGAGAAAGGGCTACAAGGTAGAAAGCGGTTGCTGTTCTCCCAGTTGCTGGTGCTCCCCTAAACTTCTGTTTGTTCTTCCTGCTGCTGTCTCCTGGTTTGCTGGTCTTCTGCTGATTTGCTGGACTTCTAATGAGACTGGTATTACACCCAAAGAATCCAACCACCCTAATCAGCCGGAAGCAGCCCAAGGAGACCGATGTCCCTTCTCCCCTAACCTTCTTTCTTTTCCACCTAGGGCTGGGGTTTGAAGGGAATGAGGAGTGGAAAGGAGGCAGAGGTATTAACCACAATAAATAAAGTACAATAAAAGAAAGCAGAATGTATATATTGGATAATTTAAAAGCTTTGTCTATAGAAGTCACACAATGTGGCTTGCATAATGGGTAATTTTGTATTTACTGGTGTGGAGGAGATGACAGGGTTTGAAGGACTGAACAGTGTATTTCAGGACCTCAGCAAAAGGCATATGATGGCTGCTGCTACTGGGTTCTCACCTGCTTTTTGCTGACAATGGTTTATTTTATTTCATTATAATGTTTATTACATAAAGTTACATCTGCATCATAGTGCCCTGTTTCTACCCCTCCCAGTTCCACCCACACCCTCTCCTCCTCCTACACATCCCACTCCTCAGAAGTGCAGTGACCCTACATATTAGGCCCTCTCAGTTCGACAGTCATATGAGGGCTAAGAGCTTCCTCTTGCACTGAGCACCTATATGGTAGCACACCAAGGGGAAGTTGTCCCCTTGAAAGGTAACAAAATCTAACTTCCTTATCTTTATAATTTGTTGGCTGTAGGATAGTTATCACGTACTACATGGCTAAAATACAATTTTAAGTGAGTAGATGCCATGTGCATCTTTCTGAGTCTCGGTTAGCTCACTCAGGATGACCTTTTCTAGTTCCATTCATTTGGCTGTGAATTCCATGATTTCCTTGTTTCTGATAGCTGAGTAGTATTATATTGTGTAAATGTACCATAATTTTTTTATCCATTCCTCAGTGGAAGGACATTAGGGTTGTTTACAGTTTCTAGCTATTACAAATAATGCTGTTATGAACATAGATGAGGATATGTCCTTTTGGTTTGGTGAGGAATCATTTGCGTGGATACCCAGAAGTGGTATGGCTGTGTCTTGAGGTAGGGCTTTTCCAATTCTCTAGGTTATGGCCAGATTGTTTTCCATACTGGTTGTACATGCTTGCACAACCCCCAGCAATGGAGGAGTGTTCCCCTTTTCTCCAGAACCGTGCCAGCCGGTGCTGTCATTTCAGTTTTTAATCTTAGTCATTCTGACAGGTTTGTGATGGAATCTCAGAGTTGTCTTGAGTTGCTTTTCTTTGATGATTAAGGATGTTGAGCATTTCTTCAAATGTCTCACTGCCATTAGACATTCCTCCTTTGTGAATTAACAGTTTAGCTCTGTTTCCCATTTTTGATTGTATTGTTTGGGGTTTTTGTGTTTCATTTAGGAAGATGGTTCACTATGTGATAGTGATTAGTTATGATCTGTGATTAAGAAAAAAAGAGAGGAACATAAATCCTTTGATTTTTGTTCAGCATAAACTTTGGATGTATGGTTCTTCAAAGAAGATTTATTTTTTGTTTGTTTGCTTTCCTTTTGGTTTATTTTCACCTAGAATGGATCAGTGCTCTGAGGGTTTTGCCCCAGTAACATTACAAAGTTCATTGTTAAGTCTAAAGGATGACATTGACAATTTCTCTAGATTATTTCCATTTCCATTATTCCTAGGTTGGCCTCTTTGTATCATGTTAAATTACCTTCTTATATCTCTAATATTTGCATATGTCAATTATAGGTGCATCATTCTAAGTTGAGAAAGGCATTGTGGCCTCTGAAGTCCACAAGTGATGAAGAAATGCAATAAATTCCTAATGAAATATGCAGACAGTTTTTATGCTTCAGAAACAAAGCAAAAAGTCACACAGATGTGAACATTATGAGGTTTGGCCTGACCTTTAATTAGTGGCTCACATGTTTCAGTACAAGTGCTTAGCACATTACTTTTTAATAAATGTTTATGTATTACTTTAAGTTACATCTCCATCTCAGTGCCCTTCTTCCACCCCTCCAAATCCCACCCTCCCACCCTCTACCCCCTTTCCATTCTGTCCATCTCCTCCTGAGTGGAATGTCCCTACACAAAAGGTGGCTAGAGAGACAGCTGTGAGTGCTGGGAACTGAACTCTTATATTTTTTGACAGTGAACCTAGCCTTTGTTGGTTGAACCATCTCTCAAGCATGAGAATGGGTTTTTTTGGATGTTGCCTTTTTTCCTTCTGTATGAGAATAGCTAGATGTCAAAGTGGAACTCTGGGAAATACATTAGTAGCACACAAATGCTTTCTAGTGGCAGAAAGTCGAGATTTTACAGAATTTGTAAACATTTAGGAGAGGTCAGCATTGGAGAAATAAATATATGTTCAAAAGAGAAATACAAAGTAATCTTTTGCAGTCAGGAAGAAACTTTGAGGTCATACCTCAAGGTCCCACAGCAAAATGTGTGAGCCATTTGAGACAAGAACAGCTGAGAGCTGTTACAAAAACAGAACAGCCAAGAGTTACTAGGATGTAAGAATAAACTATTGATACAAAAAGCATTTAAGTCATAGAAAATGTGTGTTAATCACTTAAAAATGTAATTTTTAGTTTCAGTCCAGTTGAAAGTAACTATTGAAAACTGTGTAGGATTTAAGAATTTATACTTTTGTTAGATATTAGTTTAGTTAATTGCAAGAAATATGCTATATTTCATCTCTTTGCATGTTTTTAAGTTAAATAGACGATACATAGATGAAAAAACACCCAATGTTTGTCTATTTAGATATACAGACCTGTAGATAAATAATGATTTTCAAAAATTTCAGACATCTACTAAAAATGGCATTTAAGATGTTTTAATAAGAAAATATTTTTCTGACAGATAGACATCTGCTCCTGGCAGCACCCTATATCTACTTGAAAAAAGAAGGTGGACATTAAAGGAACTACTGTGGCAATATAGTCACTGGACAAAAAAATGTTGATTATCAGGCTGTCTTTCCAATCTGTGAACAAGGAAGACACTGAAAAGTCGACTGACCAATGTTACAGAGATAAGGTAGGCCAGTCCTTTAATATTTCTTCTTCACTGAAAAGGTTGTCTGATATTCTGGGCCACTAGACTGAAGACTGGGTGCCCTAACAACACAAAGAAACCATGGGTGACAGTTCAGGTGGCCACAAACCTCTGTCATTACTATAGTTTTGGAAGTTGCTTGCTCTACACTTCCTACATACATAAGTAATAATTAAATTTCCTCCTAATGTATGTGAAGGGGTTGAAGCCTAAATAGTTATAATCATACAATTAAGGTTAGTTTTATAGGATTTAAGAAATGTTTTAGGTCTAAATGATATTAGAGGTTGATAAATGGAAATAAAATAGAAAATGATAGAGCTATAGAATTTTAAGTTAGGTATGATAATAGATGCTTTCTCAAAGGTTGCCAATACAAATGGACTGGACATTGTAAACATAATTCTTGATAGATCTGATGACTACCTTGGTTATATATATAATATATACATACTACATATATAATACATAAATATATATACATATGTGTATGTATATATATATGTATGTATATATACCTATACATACATACACCAAGTTTTGAACTAAAGGGGGAAATGTGGTAGGAGATTATTAAAAGCAATTGTGAGAATTTTTTTTCATCCCAGCTGGACTGCTTAAGACACAGATATAAAGTATTAATGGTCTACTGAGCTAGCAGGGGCATGGCTTAAGCAGCTGAGCAAGTTTAACTCTGAGGACTTGGGAGAGAGAAATAAAAAGCCAGAGCTCTTTGGCGAAGGTGGCTCTAGAAGAGAGGAAGGAGAAGCCAGATCCTGAGGATAAGGGGGCTCTACAAAGTAGGGAAAAAAGCAAGAGCTCCAAAGAAAAGGGGCCCCATGCTATAGAGCTCTGACGCTAGAGAGTACTCACTCTAGAAAAGACAATGAGTAGTTTGTATTGTCGGATGGAGAAAGTGCTGGTGGACTGATGGCCAGATCTCACTGAGGCAGAAAGAAGCTTGTGAGTAGAGAAAGCCTCAGAAAAACAGAAAAAGGCCAAGGACTAAAACCCTGTGGCTCAGCCTTTGCCTAGATGGGTTTGACCTGTCCAAAGAGTGGCCTGAGCGGAACTGTGGCTAGCTTTAAAGACTGAGGCATAGCAGCAGAGTTGCTGATTCAAAGGAAATAAGTTGGCTTACAAATGGCTGAGGTCTCCCAGAGAGAAGAAAGCATCAAGCCTTATTTCAGGTGAAGCTGCCATAGCCAATTTACCCTGATGGATCTATGTCTGAGATATTCCAGAAGAAAGACTGCTAAGTACATTAAAGGGTATACCACAGAGACTGTGTTCCTGACAACTGAGGACCTGCCCCAGAGACAATATCCTCCTAAAAGGTTATGCAAGTGGTTGAAATAATTATCAATAGGTTTAGTGGTTAGGTAATAGAGTTTGTAGTTATTCTTAGGATTAGTAGTTAAGTGAATGTTTGTAAGTGAATATAGATATGAATAAATACATATTGAACACTCTAAAAGGTTCGGTTTCAGGCTCCCTTCTCTTTACAAGGTCTTAAAGAGGGAAAAAATATTTGGTTCGAATCAATAACCACAAGATAGCAGAAAGGAGGGAACCGATACGTAACACTTACCATGTCACCACATGAAATATGCCTTTGTTTTTTAATTTTTTCTGTTTTTTTTTTTGAGGCAGGGATTCCCATTATATTCCTGGTCGTCCTGGACATATTTTGTAGACCAGGATATCCTTAAACCCAGAGATTCACTTGCCTCTGCCTCTCAAGTGCTAGGATTAAAAGTGTGTGCCACCATGCCTGGTGATACATACGTTCCATTCATTACACACCTCCCAGCACTCATAGGAGACACGACTTACAAAAACCACCTTATTGATATGTAACCTAAGTTCAGGGTGTCTGACAATTATTTGCATAGCTCACACAGCTGGTACTTGAGAGAGCTGGAACTATGTCCATGGTATAAGATAATATAAAATTACAGTTTTTCACTACATTCAATATGAAACTTAATTTCATGTCTCTTAATTAATTGTTCTTCTCATTATTGTGAATGTTTAATAACATTTAATTACTTAGTATACTATGAAGTGATATCAATAAGATCACTATTTATGAATGCTTTTATGTGTGCACATATGTGTTTATCTTTGAGACAGGTTTGTACATCATAGCCAAGGCTGCTCTGAATGAACATGACCATGTAATTAAAATTGTCCCTTGAGTGTTAGAAATCTTCATTTTTCACCTTTGTGAGTTCAATTATTGCAGGAATAAAATAAAACTCATGTCCAGCTATGACTGATGAAGAAGAAAAAGACTACATTTAGTAGTCTTTTTTGAAACCCTGTGTCAAAACAAGAACAACACAAAAGATAAGAAAAAATAAAGAAAGCATATTGTGATAGGATTATCTACTTACATGAAGTCAAAAACTATCAAAAAACCATGGGGTAGAAAAACTCTGCTTAATTCAACTAATTTTTAATAAAAAAGTGATTATTTTCTCCATTGCTGGTGGGAGTGGAAACTTGTACAACCACTCTGGAAATCAATCTGACCATATCTCCAAAACTTAAAAAATAGTTCGAACTCAAGATGCATCCATTTCACTCCTGAGGATATACCCAATAGATGCTCCACAATACCACAAGGACACTTGCTCGAGGATGCTCATTGCACCATTATGGGTAATACCCAGAAAATGGAAATAGTTCAAATGTCCTTCTACCGAAGAGTGTATAAAAAAATTGTGGTACATTTACACAATGGAATACTACTCAGCTATCAAAAACAAGGAAATCATGCAATTTGCAACCAAATGCATAGAACTAGAAAAGCTCATCCTGAGTTAGCTAACCCAGACCCAGAAAGATACACATGGTAAATACTCAAGTATAACTGCATATTAGCCATACAGAACAGGATAACCATTCTACAATCCACAGACCCAAAGGAATAGGAACCTAGCACAACTCTCCTAAGAGAAAATCCACCCAGGATCAAATGGAAACAGATGCTGAGACACACAGCCAAACATTAGGTGAAAGTCTGGGAGTCATTTATAAGAGAAGGAGGAGGAATAGAGGGATCTGTAGGAGACAAGAACCATACATGAAGATCAACAGAACTAACCAACCTAGCTCCCTAGGGGCTTAAAGAGACTGAAACTCTAAGGAGTGAGAGAGAGAGAACACATACAGAGTAGACCTAGGCCCCCTATACATATATAGATGATAGGCAAATTGGTCTTCCTACAGATCCTTTAGCAAGTGGAAGGGTAGTGGATAGTCTCTGTCATGAACTCTGTTGTTTGTTAGCTTTCTCTAGCTGGGCTGACATGTCAGGCCCCAGTACAAGAGGTAGCTCTTAGCCCTCATGTGACTGATGGACTGATGGGGGATTGATATGTGGGGGCTACTTCCCTCATCTGAGGAGGAGAGGAAGGAGAGAAATGGGAGGTTGACACCTTCAGGAGAGGAAGGTGGGAGCTGTGATTGAGATGTAGCTTGAATAAATAATTTTTATAGTGATAAGACATCTTAGGTTGCAAAAGACTGAAGATGTAAATATGAAAGTTTTATTTCTTTCTGTATTATTTCCTATTATTTCTACTTGTTTTTGTTTTCCTGCTGTTTTTCCTTTGATGCATAATTATAGATAAATGTGTCTTCATAGATGAGGCCTGAGTTGTACCCAGAATGTAGCCTTAGGTTGACTTGAACTCTCTCTTCCTGGTGTTACAGATGTGAACATTTCTCCCTGTGATAATCTTTTTGTTGTTGTTTTTTTGAAGACCATCTCTTAGTTTTAGGTGCCTTCTTCATCATGTCCATTTATTTATATCATATCTTTTGCAAAGGATAAACATACTTATTCTCCAGTAGATCAGTAGAGAAACAAGTTCCCAAGAGTATGCAGGGATACAGAATTTCCCAGAAAGTCTTCAAGTATGAAGTGCTTATATGTGAGCATCATTAAACTACTGCTGAAATATTAACACTGTAGAATAATGAGTGAGACAAACAGATTAGTATCTATTTATAGTAAGACCTACTACTGATCACCAACATATCTGAGAATCTTACCATCTTTCAATGATTGCTCTTATTTGCTACTTTGGTACAATGAGTAACAATAGGTCAGTTAAGAAAAAGGTCTCAATGTAAAAAGGAATAAGATGGGGAGAAAAACTGAGAAAAGTTGACTTCTATATATGGCATGGCTGTGGCATACATCAACTCATAGCAAATGTGGTTACCTGTACAAGATTAAGCTTGTCAAAATTCTAAGGTTGTTAAGGAGGGACCTGTTAGGAGGAGCTCTTGGCAGTTGATGAATACTAAGAATGGGAGAGTCATTCCTTTGGGGACATGGCCTCTTGTAGTTTGCTCATAACCCAGTTGATAGCCAGCATAATCCTTTGCATATGAACAGTGCTAATTCAACTCTGTACTATTAACAGCAAGACATAAAAAGAGGACATGAAGCTGGGAAGGAGGTAGGGTGGGTAAAATAGGATTTTAAGGTAGATAGTGATTGATGGATATGATAAAATGCATTATATGCATATATAGAATTTTCAAATAATAAAATGAATGATATGAATTGAGCCCTTGAAGTCAGATATTGAAGGTCTTGAATTCTATAACCAGGTAAAGGAAGAAAATACTTTCAACTTGAAGAAGAAAGAACTTGAGCCACAGTAACCACCATGCTTGTCCATTGGCATTGTCACATGAATCAAATACTTCTGCAACTACTGAGGGTGTAAATAATTACTTCTACCTTGATATATGTCCATTTTACAAGTGATAATTGGTTTTTATTCTTACTCATATAATTGGAAGTCTTACCTCAAAATGCATTCAGTCTAATAGAATTATTGATTTTGAGGATCTATAATTTTGAAAATAAGGATCACTACTGAATTGTCCTTTTAAACTATATATTTTTAATAAATTTTTTGGACAAAAAGCCATTTCATTTGAATTAATACACTATGATTATTGTGTTTTTTATTTGTATAAGCAAAAAAATGATTGATTTATATAGGAAACAATGTAAGGCACACATTACCTCACATTTTATGGGGTTTGTTTTCTGGTAAGAGGACAAAATGGCTACTCTATTAAGGAACATGTAATATACAATGCAATAAAATAAAGCAATTGAGTGAACCAGGCTCTTCAGTACTCAGAAAATTGGTCCTACATGAAATCAAGGTGAAGTCAAACAAGTGGATGTCATAGAAGACGACTCATGAAAAGAATGGTACCTCAAAAACCTCATCCATAATTCTGGACATGTCAGGGCCCAGAAACTATTCTTATTTCTAGTATATCTGTACTTCTCCTTAAGTTCCAGGAATGGTGAGTTCTATGTTGTTGACAGTTGGTCTCAGGTCAGTAAAGGGAAGAGTCTCAGGGTTCCCAGAATACTCTCTGTTAATCCATCAGAGAATTTTGGGCATTCCTTATCCCTGCCTGGAATATATGGCAAACAGACTAATAGGACCTAAAGGGTGGGCACAATTGTGCAAGAGGCCTCCTGTTCAAAACGAAAATCAAGCCGAGAGACTTTCTGGAAAGGAGAGGAATATTGTTTCCTAAGAGAAAGGGTGGCTTCACATAATCCTGATCCTGCTGTGAGGCCCAAGAAGCTCAAGCTTTGCATACCATGTGAAGTTCTCACATATCATCTTCTCTGGAGCTCAGGAAGGTGTGACTTCCTATGGACGATGGTCCTTACATGAAGAGATTCCTTGTAAGTACAGTCTGTGGAAGATGAGGGCATTAGAAGATTCCAGACCCTTTCCAGCCCTTTGAATCCCAGGACAAAGTTGTTAACCTTTGTAGTACATCTAGATTTCAGTTCAAGGTCTGAGGAAAAGGAGGGATATTTTTCGCTGGTATACTTGGGTGCGTTAGAGGGAGGGATCTAAAGATTCCTTGAAACTATTACTGGTTGTGAGGTATTAGACAGAGCTCATGACCTTCTTATCCTCATCTTCCACCACCTTGGGTGGAGAGTTCTAGGAAAGCAGAGTACTGTTACTGAAAGCTGAGAGGTAGCCGTGTGTGTGTGTGTGTGTGTGTGTGTGTGTGTGTGTTTGTGTGTGTGTATTAGAGATTGAGGGTGTCAGGTGGTGTAAGGAGGGGATGGAGGTATGGCATGTGTGGATAGGGCATGTGTTACAGTGCGGGCTTCAGACGCTCAGGCTTGAGCTCCATGTGCAATAGACTGAGGAAAGTATAAGGGTTGGGGAAGGCTATGTGCCTTTGGGAAGTATAGTGAGAAAACCAGACACTGGCATACTGCCTCCACTGCAGTGGGGTCCCATAGCAACCTGGCCCTGCTGTCTTCTTCAGAGCCTGCCCCTAGCTGGATGTGGTTCACTCACACTTCCTGTGGGAGGGCAGGAACTAGGTCTTAGTGCCCATGACACAGATGCCAACTGTGTGTGCTGCCCTCAACTAGCTGCAGGCAAGTTCTGAAAGAGGTCTTTGGCTGAGGTAAGGACCCTGAATATGTACCAAGGAGTGCTTAATAAACACTTATAATACTCAACCACATGGGCCACACTTGGTTCGACTTGTAGGTTGGCATTGGTGGGCTTGCAATGGAAAACTATGGGCTACAGTATAGTTTGCTATTTTGGAGAGGTGTGGGTATTTTCCTAGAAAGGAGTCCTGATTCTAAAGATGTCAACATCACAGATCACTATTAAAATCAATCTTTGAGTCATCAGTGATAACGATCAGAACTCCAACCTATTGTGTATCCACCCATATGATGCAGACCAGGCACCAACTCCTGAAAGTCCCAGGCCATGTATGAAAGCAAACCTGGAGGTATCTAATTTCATCCTTAGCGAATTAGAAAATTAAAGCCAAAAACATTAAAAATGAACTATAAGCCAAAGGCTGGAAAGTTGATTCCAGTGAAGCTTGAGGACCTGAGTTCATATCCTCAAAACCCATGTAAATCTGGAGATGAGCTTGTCTGTGTATGGAAACAGGAAAATCCTAAGGAGCCAGTGGGTAAAGTTTCCTATGGTGTGAAGCTATGAAAGCACACACAGGCACACACACACACACACAAACACACACATACAAACACACACACACACAGGCACAAACACACACACATACACACACACACACACACATACACACACACACACACACGCACACACACACACACACACACACACACACACACACACACACCACACTCCTTTTGATGATGAACAAACAGTACTGTGGAAGTATAAGCCAAATAAATCTTTTCCTTCTCAACTTGCTTTATGGTCACAATGTTTCCTCCAGCAATAATAACAGTAAGGTAGCTCTCCTTAAAGATCCATGTTTTAAAAACTGAGAAAGAGAGTTTCTGAGCCACAATGGCTGCCATTACTG
>CAJQZJ010030925.1:0-16695 GCA_907164525.1 Lophiomys imhausi
AACTTCATGTGCAGCCCATAAACTCAACTGTCAGTGATCCACCTCAGATAAGAAGGAGGAATCCAGACCCAAGCATTCCAAAACAGAGACTAGTAACCCATTGTTCAAACTCAACAGGTATCATTTTCTACTGTACTTCAGGAGCAATACCACAAAAAGGCAGGGGCAACATGATCTAGATAAGTAAGTAGATTGGTTGCCAAATAAAAAAGAAATTAAAGCTTAAATAAAACTGAGTAGTGTGCCAATGGGAAGCCCTATGCATGCCTGTCACTGATTCGGTGAAAGCTCCCTCGTCATAATCCTGTTTATAACTTGGCAGTGATTAATTTTAAAAGGCAAGAAACAAAATCATTATTTTTGAGTAAAAATGCTAAGTGCATTAGTTTGCACGTCTTACTGGTATCTCCTTCAGAGAACCACAAGTAACATAAGGAGCAAATATTATGAGAACTATCAAAGCAACACCTGCACGGCCTTCCTTAGCTCTGTCTGTCTCAAGCAGGGATAAGGTTGATAGCGCTGTATCGATATGCTAATAACTAACCTAATATTATTAAGTGATTTTGATCAATGGAATTTCAAACCCTCTCATTTCTCCCAACTTACTACATTAGAGTCAACCCAGTTACAATCAGGTCAGCTCACATTTTGCTAGCACAGCCAAACAAAGAAGGAAAATCAGATACACAGGTTGACTTAGCAGAATCGAACTTGAATGGAAATCTAGATCCTATAATGCTGATGCAAAATTTCATTTTTTTCCTCATTTGAATGAGAAACTCCTGTAAGACAAATGAAGGCTAATATTCTGTTCAGGGTCTTTCAGTGAGTGAACTCAGTCTCTCATTAACTCTTCATACATCCATCAGATTCCAGGACCAGTACATGGCAAAGTTGGGGCCTGAACACCACCTGGAGAAAAAGCTTAGCTCCTCCTGCCAGGTCTCTTCTCTTCCCACTTTTCCCACAGGTCCCCTGCACCACCTGCTCCTGGCAAAGCCCAGATGCTGCCTCTGGAAAGGCCCTACCTCTTTGCTGCTCTGTAATTGCACCAACACATTTCTTACTTCGTGGCTTTTGCTCCAGTTACATCTGTGCACACCTCTGTGTGTATACACATGTGTGCACAGATGGGAGTGCCAATGCATACAATGCATGAATGTGTGGAGACCAAAGGTTGATGTTAGGTGTCATCCTGTGATGCTTTCTACCTTCCTTGTGTTTGCATGGTGTGCAAATCCGCGGATTTATTTGCAGAATGTGCGTACTATCACATGGGGAGGAGCACTTGCATAGCTGTGCACATATGAGCATGTGGAGGCCTCAGGTTGCAGTCTGGTGTCTTCCCTGTTCACCTTCCACTTTATTTGCAGTGTCAGGGTCTTTGAGTCTAAATTTTGCTGGTACTAGCTAGTGTGGAAAGCCACCTTGAACCTGGGATCCTCTGTCTTTTCCTCTAGAATTGTTAGTTTACAGATGATTCCACTAGGCTCCTCTCAGGGACTTAGCAACATCTTATGTCACCACTTGCCACTGCCAGGTGCTGCTAGGTGTGGGCTGGATCAAAGGACCTGCCCATCACCCCAGCTCTCTTTCTCTGTCCTCTCTCTTCTCTCTCTATCTATTCCTGGCATTTTCTTTCTCCCCCTTTCTGTCCTTCTCTGCCCTCAAGGCTCTGCTCCTGTCTGTCTGCATCTACCATTTCTCCAGGCCCTAACTCTGCTCCCTTCCCCTCAATAAACCTCCTTATACCAGATCTGCCGTGTGGCATCATTTCTCAGGGGGACACCTTAGCATGGGCCCCGCCATGGTCCTCCCCCCTTGCAGCATTATACTTCATAACATTGATGCCGAGACTCTGTGGGCTCTCCTGGTGTTTGTGCTCCCTCTCATGGGTCTAAGCCACAGCCCAGGACCCTGTGTTTCCAGTCCACTGCCACCTTCAGTAAATCTGCTTTCCAGATCACTGATCAGTCGGCACCCCATCCACCAGTGACAATTAGGTAAGTCTCCCTTTTGGTCTATGTAAATATTGACCTTTGAATGTCCTTTGATTTCTTGGAGACCTGACAAGGCCTTTAAGGCCAAGATGTACCCTCTTCACCTGCCTCAATCCGGCCATCCTTGGAGCTACAACCCTGAAGTTTCATTAGGCCCTACTGGGCCACTGTGCCCATTCCTGCTCTCTTCTGCCACCTCCACTTTGGAGCTGCTTATATCCACAGCTCCTCTGGGCCCTACTGGCTTTTGTGACTCTGTTCCTCAATATTTCCCTGTGGATAAGCTCCTATTCCTCGAGTTTGGTTCTCTTCCTCACCTTCTGACCTCCATGAAAGCCCTGGTACCAGGCACAAAAGGCTAAGCCACTGACCTCTTTGGATGTGGTTATGACCCATTAAACAGTTTGGTCTTTGTTTTGTCTTCCCTGGGAACTGGGGATGCTCATGACTACAGGCTGCGGTGACATTTTCCTTCCCCTCTCTCATCCATGGGAATGGTGTCTTTCACCCAGCCCTAAAGTTATTCACCTTTCCAATCAAATTTCTAATATTATTTGGGACCTTTATAAATATTACAAGCAATAGGAGAAATGAAAAGAGATTCCCTATTTCTCTTTTCTCCAAGCCCTGTGTCTTTCTGTCTGGTCTCCCCCCTCACACTGCTTAACCTCCCCATTTATCCTCCTGGCTTCCTGCAGCCAGCCTAAACAAGCTCAAGCTTGCTTTCCAATCATGAACACAGATTTTATTACAAAACCCAGGCCCATTGAAAGCCCAGAAATTGGCACTCCTGATTTCCAACTTCTCACTGCCACAGACAAATGATTCCTAATTATCTTATATCTAAACGTGCTCTGCTCTATGCTCCCAAAGTCTTATCCCTAAGACTCTACTTCCCCATTCTTAAAAAACATCTATTATCTCTGATTTCTTTGCACTCTGCTCTCAAAAGAAAAAAAATCTTAAGATTATACTGTAAACACTTTTCTTATATTTTTGGTTGTGAGCCTAGCCTTTAACAGCTGAGCCATCTCTCCAGCCCTACACTTTTCTAAGGATATATAATTTGCTCATTTGGTATGGTTTAAAATATGTATAATTGACAATAGTATTTGGCTTCAAACTCATATAACAGAAAACTTATAATATAGGATTCAACTACGTATGTCTATAACTCTAATTCAACTCTATATGTGTATATGTGCATGTAATTGGAATGCAACTCCCATTTAAAAATATATATCTATAGAAGCACAAGTGTGTTTTTACCTTTTTTATTTTTTTAATGTTTATTTATTACTTCAAGTTACATCTCCATCATAGTGCCTTCTTTCCACCCCTCCCGGTCCCGCCCTCCCTCTTCTCCCTCTCTCATGTCACCACATGGCTTGCAACCTGCCATGTGACTCCACCATCCTAAGATGATTACATGATATAAAGCAACATTTATAAAACTTCTTAGTCCAAATTAACTCTCTGTTTATTATCGTATCTCCTTTTAGACTAAGAAAGCAACAATTCTCATATTTTAAATTGGTGTGGATTTTTATACATTGATAGAAATTCAAAGTTATATTTTTACAACATACTGTATATGTGATTCAACCTTGGTTTAAAATATTCTTCATATGATGATGAACTTTCAATATTGTAAAGGTCTATCCTATTAACAAAAGCTAATTTAAAATATATGTCTAGTTTCTTATGTCTTTACTAGTTCTTGGATGTATGAATGAATGTTGTTTCTTTCTCCTGCTGTCAACTGCCTTGGGTTTGGGGCTCACCTCTGGGCTTTCTAGCCAATGGATTTGGTGTAATAGAAACTTGAATGTTATTTAAATATTAATAATTTAGAGTTGTTCTATACTGTTCTATTTTATTGCTGACTCTGAAAATAGGTTATTGCTCACCCCTTTTCAGACCCAGGAATGTTTTTAAAGTCCAGGGTCAAAAGCAGAATAATTGACTTATAAATTATTAGATATGGTTAAAACTCATAACTCAGAGTCAGTAATTGAAATTTTGTGCTTAGATATTCTTAAACCATTTGACATGATTCCAAAGACACTTTTAAGTTGGGATGTATTAATTTTAGAGACACTAAATTGTTTACACTGCTAGAAATTGGTTTTGCCTTCTGAAAATTATGGTTATTCTCTATGTCTTCACTCTTTGAAAAGTACTTTAATATTACAAAAAAGCAATTGTGATATTTTAAACTTCTTTTAAATTTTTTGGAAGTTTACAACATTAAAAAGGTTAAAAATCTGTGCTTTAAAATATGTTTAACCTTGTTCTTGGTAATGTTATTAAGTTAATATAGCTTTAGACTTTTATAAGCTATAGATTTTTTTATAAACTAAATCATACAGGAAACTGTTATGTTTCATGATAGTACACCATATAAAGGTCAGAAAAGCTCTTACTCTCTTTATGGACCGTGTGTGTATTAAAAAGTTTTATTTTGATACTAGAAGAGCTTCAATTCAGAATCATAATTTCTAAGACTCTAAACCTAACAGGGATGGAACCTAAAGTCTTAGTCTTAAGAAAACTACTAAACTACTATAAACTGTTATAATTGAAAAATGAAAGTTAATAGTCAGTCACCTTATAAATGATCAAATCCTTTAAAATATTCAGAAACATATTTGTAGTCATACTAAGAAATAATGTATTAATTACAAGATTAAGCTTTGTTTAGCCTCCTGTACACGGTTTCAAAGTTAAGCAGAAAGTAAGTAGAAACAAGCATAGTTTGTCTACTTAGCTATACTTTAGATAGACATGAGGTCCTCAAACACTTCAGAGATCTGCAGAATATGGCATTTAAAATGGTTTTTTTTTTAAAGTTTTTCAGGATAGACATGCCAGCTCCTGACAGCAACCCAGTCTCCTCCAAAGAAGATAATGGGCAAAAAAGAACTTCCACCTAAAACTTGTTTTAATGTAGCAAAGCTGGACAGTGGTCTGTAGACTGCCCTTTGCCTCAACTGCTGACAGCACACTGCTCAAACTGTGGACAGGCAGAAACTAGGAAGTTGACTTGCCTTACTCTGTGAGACAAATTTATGACACTCCCTCCAAGACCTCACAGAAGGATCTGTCAGATCTTTGGGAACTGGAGGCCAAAAATGGATGCCCCACCAAAACATAGGAACCACGGGTGACTCTCCAGGTAGCCGGTAACCCTCTGTCATTTTTTATAGACTTGGGAGCTGCTTGGTCTGCACTTCCTGCTCACTTACTTGGGTGAAATTTATCCTTCTCAGGCCTCTGATGGGTTTGAAGACTAAACTAGTGAAAGATTTATCAGCTTAACAGCAGAGACAGGGTTCAGATACCTTTTCAGTCCTCTTCAAGGGTAAAACTCAGGTCTCAGCCCTCACTCCTCTAGAGTCGCACCACTAGGTCTAGAAACAGTCTACCTTGTTACCAGCCTCAGAAAACAGGTTTCAAAGTAACCCGTTTTTACTATTTCTTTAACTAAAAGAATTCACTTTACAATGACTGGTCCCAGAAATCAACCACCTGTGTCTAATTCCTAGTAAATAATTGGATAGGAGAGTTTATGTAAGGTCTGAGGATACAGATGCTTAAGTTATGAGAACCTAAGAAAGTATTTTAGGGTCTGAAAAGGTGTTTTAAGGTTGGCAAATGCAAGTGAAAGCCTAAATGGTGATAGGAAAGTAGTTTAACTTATATAAAAAGAATGAAAAATGCTTCGGATTTCTTCCCCTCACTATGCTACTGTTGCATAAGACTTCAAACTTCAGAGCCTTAACATTAATCAATGGAGTTCTAATAAATTATTGATCTAACTCTGGTAAAGCCTTCCACTATATGACCCACTATCATAGACACAAGTTCAAGAATTTAAACTTTGATTTGTCTTTCAAGTATAGACTTAAAAGTGCTTCTCAAAAAAAAGTGCTTCTCATTGTGCTAAAACTATATATACCCAGTTTTCTGAATAGAGGGAAGAAGCCCCTCATTCACAGTCTGCAGTCATACTAAGAATCAAATTCTACCTCTCATGGGTCAAATGAATCCCAGATAAGTATCCCTGTCAATCAACAATCTACATTTCCCACCTATTGCCTTCTCCAGAAGGTGGGATTCTGTTCCCTTTCCCTGTTTAAATTTTTTTTCATAAGCCACTTAACTTTATCTTCTGCCCTTAATATATAATACATATTATTAATATATAATATATAGCATATATTATATAGTAATATACATAATATATTACATTAACTTTATATTATTATATTAACTTTACTTCTACCATATGTATGTATGTATATATGTATGTATGTACGCTCCAAGTCCAGGTGTTTCCTGAATCCAGGACAGCTCCGAAGCAGCTATTCACAGGTGCTCTGGTAGAGGCTCACAGACTGCTTCAACTGGGCTTGCACACTACTAGCTGTAGATGGTTCCACAGATCCTAGACAGCAATGAAACAATCAGCTCTCCCAGGACTTGACAAGCATCCCAGTTTTCTTAGGGTTCCCAAAGATGATGCCACCCAAAATCAACAGGAAGTTGTCTAAAGAACACAGCACCCTCATTCCTACCCCATCATAACCCCTTTCTAGTTCATCATTTTTAACTAAACAAAAAGGGAGGAATGTTAGTTTATAGGTGAATCCTCCAGGCTATTCTCAGAGCCTCACATCATTACCTGCTGGGCTGCCAGATTAAAAAAACCTCTCTCTCTCTCTCTCTCTCTCTCTCCTGCCTCCTGTTCTCTCTAATCCTGGTGTTTTCTCTCTCCCCCTTTCTGTCCTTCTCTGTGCTCATGGCTCTGCTCCTGTCTGTCTACCTCTGCCCCTTCTCCAGGCCCTCACTCCTCTCCCTTCCCCCAATAAGCTTCCTTATATCACATCTATGACATATAGTCATTTTTCATGGGGATACCTTGGTGTGGACCCACCATGGTAACCCCTCATTGCATCATTATATTTCATAACAAGAATTCTGGGATTACAGAGTCCCATGATACCTGCCCAGCTTTCACATGAACTTCTGGATATCAAGAACTTTACCCACTTAGCAGCATCATTGCCCTGATCACACCATTTTATTACAAACTTCCTACTGCTTGAGGCTTGGGTGTGTACAATTACATCTTTTACTAGGCTGATCACAGCTGAGACCTAACTACCCCTCCCTTTCTCAGTGGAACACTTTCACTGAATGTGAGTTACATTAGTGAGAGTTGTCTTTGGAGAGGACTGACAAGATTTTGATTATTTTCTGATGTACGTTAGAAGTTATGTCATTCCCAGTCAGTCTAAGCCCCTATGAAGCACCAATACCATGACTTCTCTTGCTGTTGGAAGCTTGTGCCACCAGGGAATGTGGTACTCTGCATAATGTAAGACTTGAAAACCTCCACAAGCAACTCAATGAGTATCAAGTTCTATCACGCCAAGAGCCACGTTCATTCCTAATATGGCAGTCCTGCAAAGGAACACATCAAAGAGATGGAGAAAGGGTATGTGTAAAACTCCTCTAGAGTATCTGGCTTTGGTTTTGTATGAGTCACCTATATTCCTGTAGCATTTTCTCTCTTTTCCTTCTCCAGTAGTGTCCCCCATACCCAGTACTGGTCTAGACTTCAAGTTCACAATCTCATTAAACTACATACATATGTTGGCTATTATATAACTAAGTACAATTTATATATAAAGAAACTTAAAAGAAAGAAGAGCCATTTTAGGTGCTAGGTGCAAAAAACAATAACTAAAAGAACAATACATTTGTATCTTTGTTCCCTGAAAGCCTATGAAAATTTAAATCCTAAAACCGTCTCTGACTCCTGAGGAAAATACATGCACTTGGGTAAGCAGGAAGCTGGAAAAAGACATCTTATCTACACAACCCTGGAAAATGCGATACCACTCAAACAGGAACCAAGAAACTCTCTTACTAACATTCTTCCAGGAACATATGAAAATTTATTTCCGTCCAGGGCTCTAAGGGGAAATTAACTTCATTATCACGAACAATACTATTTACAACTTATGTAAATATTGGGACACTTTTAGTTATCTAGGTAAATATTCCCTGATTGAGATATTAACATAAATAGTTTATAATAATGCCTTGGAGCTTTAACAGAAGAACCTATACTCACCGGAAGAATTAGTTTCATAATCCAGGGTGCATTAAAGTCCCACACCAAGTGAACAATGTAGACATATTTGCCATGAAAAGAAAGCATCAAACAGGGAATTAGGACAAAGTTTACCAATGGAAAACAAAATAGAAACAGCACCTGCAAGAATTTTATACAGCACAGGAACATTTTTATTAATTTATTTGTTTACTTTATATCTAACTGCAGTTTCTTCTCCCTCCTCTCCTCCCAGTTCTTCCCTCCCACTTCCTCCCCCCATCTATTCTTCCTTCCTTTCTCTTCAAAAGGAGGAGGTCTCCCATGGATATCCGCCAGCTTTGCATATCAAGTTGCCATATGACTAGGCACAACTTCTCCTACTGAGGCTAGGCAAGACAGCCTGGTGAAGGGAAAGGGTCCCAAAGGCAGGCAACAGAGTCAGAGAAAGCCCGTGCTACAGCTGTTAGGAGTCCCACGTGAAGACCAAGCTACGCAACTGTTACATATGTGCTAAGGTCCTGGGTCAGTCCCATGAATGCTCTCTGGTTGGTGGTTCAGTCTCTTTGAGTCCCTATGGGCCCAGGTTAACTGATTCTGTAGGTTGTCTTGTGATGTCCTTGATCCCTCTGGCTCCTACAATCCTTCCTCCCTTCTTCCACAGGATTTCCCAGACTCTCCCTAATTTAGCTATGGGGTCTCTGCACCTGTTTGCATCAAAATAGATTTAATTGTATATGTATGAGTGTCTCCTTTGCATGTATATCTGTGTAGCATGTGTTTACTGGTGACCACCAAGGCCAGAAGAGAGCATAGCAACCCCTGGACCTGGAATTACAGATTGTTTTGAGCAGCCCTATGGGTGCTGGGAAGTAAACAACAGTCCTCTGGAAGAGCAGCCAGTGCTCTTAATTGCTGAACCATCTCTCCAACCCACTATACAATACCTTTATGAGTATTTAAAAAGTTACAAAATGCTGGGTGTGGTGGTGCAGGGCTTTAATCCCAGCACTTGGGAGGCAGAGGCAGGTAGATCTCTGTGAGTTCAAGGCCAGCCTAGTCTACAAAGTGAGTCCAGGACAGTCAAGGATACACAGAGAAATTCTGTCTTGAAAAATTCTAACAAAAAAAAGTTACAAAATTAGTACCTCAAAACTTAACAAAATAGTAACATCAAGCAAGGTGACCAAAATCCCATATAAATGCAAAGGAATAAAATGTTCACAGTGTAAATTGGAATATACTTAGAATTAAGCAATAATGAAACACTGTATCTAAGTGGTGAAACACAGTCAAAGCAATTCTTAGAATAAGATACTTTGGCTAAATGCATAAATTAAAAGGGAAAATATGGGGGGGGGATCCAAGATGGCGGCAGCCTGAGTGGACACATTTTGAACTTGGGGAAAATAGCCATAAAGCCAGAGTTCTAAGACGCTGTGCAATAATCTGAGTGACTCGACCCCCTGGGTTTCACCCAGCTACCCAAGGACCATTAAAAGTCCCTGGACAGGACTCTCCTCCTCTCTCTTGGACACGCACGGAAGCCGGTGAATCCAGGAATCAGGAACCCCCACCAGGAGAGGCGCAGGATACGATCCACTCTAATACACAGCGGGCAGATTCCAACCCCACATAGGGTTACTGACCAGCCTACTGGGCCCCCAGATCCCACGCAGGCATTCGGGCTATTTAGTGAAAGTTTGCGGACCCATGGGAGTGCCACACACTCTTAGCAGCACAGTGGCTTACGATTCCACAACAGGTCAGCCCAGCGGCCGGCGGGTCCACAGCTGCATTTTGGAATGCACAAGCATATTTGTGCTTCCCCAGACGGGTGTTGGACACACATACAGCCCCTCTATTGGATTTACAGTCATTGGGGAAAAAACGCTGCAGCTGCACTGAGCAGCAGCAGCAGCTCGACTGCTGTGTACCAGAACTTGGAAGACAGTGGCCCATTTGCCAGTATCCAAAGCCAGCTCCATACACACATAGGCAGAGCTGTGAGAGTTGCAGAAAGGGCACCAGGTTGGAAGGTGGATCTGTCCTCCACAGGGTCCAAGCCCTGGGCAAATTGTGGGGTTAATATCAGTCTCCTTTTTCTAGTGCTGGCCCTTCAGGCGGGAAACCAGACCTTCAGCATATATAGTTCCACCCCTGGATCAGTGAGGTTTTGACCTGGGGACACTGCTGAGTGACTCACCTTAAGGGCGTGGAATCGGGTCCTTTCAAGACCTCCAGCAGGTGGCCTCAACCCCCAAACTTGGGACCTCCAGAGTCCACAGCATCTGTACCTGGACACACAGGACCGTACCACCAGAGCCACTGCAGGCTGAACACTCAGTGTGCTACATAGAGAGCTCTGACTTGTGAGCAGTGAAACAATCCTGGGCCATTCCTCATTGCCTGGGAATAGGCTGCACCAGCTCACAGTGCTTCTGGCTATTAGATGCACATTGACCCTGAGAACCCCCTGTGAGCAGCCAGGGAGGACCACAAACAGGGTCTGACACGTAAGCAGGAGAGCTACAACCCCACCCAACAGCCTGTGGCCTACCAACCTGAACTGTCATCTATACGAAGACCAGTTGGATCCCAGGAACCTACAGGACACATCCCCATCACAACCCATCACCTGAGTCCCCAATTGGGACAAAACAAGAAGGGGTATGTAGAAAAAAATATTAATTAAACTATTTACCCGTATTTATATCATCTTTAATTGGTTTGGTAGTGTTAATCCTTAACCCGCCATTATAAGTGAATACACACAAACACCAGGTAGATCTTAACAAGCCTGGTCCTGGGTTGTGCAATCCTAGCCAATCTAAGCTAGCTCATAATTCTATTACCCAAATATAACCCCATATATACATACATCCCTTTGGACTATTATTCTCCATGCTAAGCTGATGTTCCAGGCCACGTGGAAGGATCTTCTTTAATCTACCCCATGGTATGTCTTCCTTGTTTACTCCTGGCTTCTCTCTGGCGACCTTCTCCCAAGATGCTCTGTATCTCTCTAAAAAGCCTGAGAACCTTAGTCCTGCCTACCTCTGTCTTTGCCCAATCTCCAGGCCTCAGCATTTATTTAACCAATCAGAGTCAATTAAGTAACAGACAGCAAACAGGACCAAATAACATTTAGAATGCTTAACACCACCCCATCAAGGGTGAGCTCTTGGAGACACACTGAGAACCTCCACACAAGGCCCCATCCAGCCAGTGGAAAGCGATTGATCACCAAGCAATACGACTGCTACACCAAAGCCCCCTCTTTGGCTCCAAGTCCAGAATCAGTTACTAACTGATTACAAATAAACAAATGGAAAATTTTATCTCTATGAGAAAATCAGGGAAATAGCAGTCTCCTGAGAATCATGGTTCCCACAGAATTGACTGCACAGGCACCCAACTGCATTACAATAAACTCTAGTGGTGGGCAGGGCGAGTCTTTAAAGAGCCTCTCTCTGACAGCCTTTCAAGAAGTATAATATTTATTTTGTTTAAAGTAACTTAACAGACCCAGGAAAGCCTAAGAGAAAAGCCTTTGCAAAGCAGGAACATAGAAGTCTTAAGGATTTTTCTTTATCCCTGAGCCACAAGCAATCCCCATAAAAGCCCAAGTGTTTGCCCTTAGTGAGGGTGATGGCATCCACCCTCCCATGGAGCTTTAGCTTTGTGTCTCAAAGCACTTTACCAACACTAACCCCTGAGAGTAACAGGGCTGAGCAGTTATGAGCAAAAGAAGCAAGGGTACAGTTATATAAAAGGTGTGGTGAGGATGTGTTTACACACTCAAAACGAACAACTTAATCTCAGAAATGCCATAGCCAAGAACAAAACTTATAGATCACACCTATTGAAGGCATTGAGTTTATTTATAATTAAAGAGTAACTGCATACATTCTGAGTGCAACCTATGGGACATTTATCTCCCCCTTTCCAAAAGTAATGTGCATAATCTAAATGGACCCTGATCTTTTGTTGTTTGTTTGTTTTACTCAGTGACATATGAAGATACTCTTTGAAAGCATTCTTCTCAAGTACTCTGTCTAGCAACTGAAATTTAAAGAGGCAATCTGGTAGGAAATGGAGAAGCAGTTGCTCTATTATAAATGACAAATTTCTTTCTGTTTCTATGATAAAGTAATAAACTAAGAAGAACCATGATAAAACTATGTTTCTTTTTTTATGGTTTGATTGACAGTTTTAGCAAAATATACCCCAGGGGGCTGGAGATAGATATGGTTCAGCAGTTAAGAGTGCTTGCAAAGGACTCAGGTTCAATTACTAGCACCCACATTGCAACTCACAATTGTTTCTAGTTCCAGAGGATCTGACACATCTTCTGACCTCTGCAGACACCAGGCAATCACATGGTACACATACATACACGCAGGTAAAACAATCATATACATAAAATAAAAACAATCCTTTGCAAACAGAAAAACTATATGTCAAAGGAAACACACACACACACACACATATATATATATATATTTCATTTCTTTGAATCTATTTTTCAGGTTGACATGCTAGCATTTTCCATTGCTACAGACACTCTATGTGACACATCAGAAAAGAGAAAATGTGTGTTATAAAAGAGGTTAGATGACTTATCTAGCTCATCCTTCCCACATAACCACACTAGGCATGCTCCCTAGAGGATGCATTCCTGAAATGGAGTTTTAATTGTTTGCAGAATAGGTATGTATCATAATTATCTTAGCATCCTAATTATGTTGTGTATAGAAACTGTAGGCATTGCTAATTCAATCTTTTCTACTCAGGATATATCTGATAGCAGTGAAATCAGTTTTAAGTATCCATCCAGAAAAATATTAAAATATTAATAACTTTTCTATAAGAAATAGGTTTTCTTCTAAATTCTATCCCACTTCTTCTAATAGGTTCTGGTAATAACAAAGATGAACTTGAAATGTTGTTGAAATTGTTACAAAACATGGCTTTGAGAAATCTTAAAACAGCAATGTAGAATATTAGATTAAAAACTGAAAAGATCTAGTCAGCAAGGATGACACTAATAGATACACTAACACAGCAAGGACAACTAAGGAATGTTGCTAGTGGAAGAAATAGTCTTCCCAGCCTCCCACTTGGTTATCCAATAGCAAAATCACCACCCTGAACTCATACACATACAAGCAAACCTGTAACATGCAGACGGAGCCGGTTATATTTATATATTTTAAAGACTTTTTATTTATTTATTTATTTTAGATTTATTTATTTATTATATACACAGTATTCTATCTGCATGTATGCCTAAAGGCCAAAAGAGGGCACCATATCTCGTTATAGATGGTTGTGAGCCACCATGAGTTTGCTTGGCATTGAACTCAGGACCTCTGGAAGAACAGCCAGTGCTCTTAACCTCTGAGCCATCTCTCCAGCCCCTGAATTTATATATTTAGGAATATATATTTTCCCTAGGAATACACATGTATGTATGCATGTGTATGTGCACTCACATGTGTGTGTGTGTGTGTTTCATAATTCCTGTGCTCAGGAGGCTGAATCAGGAGTTAAGGCCAGTCTGCAATACATGGAAAGATCCTTTCTCATTTAAAATCAATTATTAGGAAAGGATAATAGTGGGGGACCATGAAGTACATGAAACATTTGAATCAAACTATCATCCTGAAATCTATTACTTTGCCCAATAAATATGCTCAAGAAGTTGTTTTTTAAGTATGAAGATCTTATTTCTGCCTCTCTGTTGGGTTATAAAATTTTAGCAATTAAGACCACCTCACCCATCTTGAAAACAGCATTGGCCTCCATGTCTTAGGGGAGTACATGAGTACTCTTTAAGATCAAAGCATGCTTGGTATTCACACAGAGTGGGAGATAAGGAAACCACATGCCGCTAGAGCAACACAGGAAGGGTCATGTGGTGACACTCGAAGTTCCTCACAAGAGGACGCTGTGTTCTTGGAAGAAGGTGAAGCCTTGGAGATCAGTTTTTACTGTATATGATTAGATCATCTGGTTGTTATATCAATGGTGGGGAAAACCTTGGCATCGTGCTAATTCCGGCTCTTCTATTTCTATTGCTTTAGCATCAGATCTTAAGTTCCTACTCATTCCTTACAGCCTGTGCTTTCTTTGTGCTCTCGTCATCCCTCATCTCCTTTGCCATATATTGCGGGGCTTCCTGCTAACCACGTTCTCCAAAGCTGCAAGCACATCTTTTTATGATACAGTCCAGACATGCCATACCGCTGCCTTGTAGCCATGGTTACATACATATCACCCTCTTTCTAAACCTCAACTTCTCAGCAAGATATATAGAAGTCATTGTTATCTTCCTCATCTACTTACCCCCATCAGCTCTCCCTGACATCTTCTCACAGCTTGAACTTTTGCTGCCATCCTTCTAAAAGCTTAGAACTGAACATACCATACATTCATTCATTCATTCTCTCACCCCTGAACCACTGTTCCGACGTAGACACAATTTTCTTCCTCTTACAGATCAGTTTGGTGAGGGATCAAATCCATTTTCTTTCCTTTGAACATTAAACTTTATTTTCTACATAGTCTTTTGTTTGAGACAATAAAAATTCAAATCGTACAAAACAATAAAATGCTTGGAAATTAACCTGTTTATTTAGACATGTTCCTGAGCATCCCTGGGACCATTTTTTTAGTTGTTCCTAAAAATTATTTCCTAAACTGACACAGTGTGAAATAAATGAAATGCATATATATACAATATATATATATATGGCACTCATAGAATATATATATTTTATTCCCTTGGGATGATAGCAAGCTCTGTCTCCGACACTGTGTAGAGAAATTTTAATCCAGCAACATGGCTCCTCTGATCACATCCAAAGACCTTCTAGGTCTGTATTCCATGGCTGGAATACAGACATGCCCTTAGTATACACCTTTAATCCCAAACAATGTAGGTAAGGTTAGTTTGTAGAAGCAAGCAGCCAAGTTTGAAAGTGATGTCTAATTGACGGCCAGACAAAGTGACAAATCAGAGAAAGATTTGACAGAATGAGTCAGAGATAGAAAATGCCCAACTCTCATGAGAACTGGCAGGGAAGAGGGGCCACTCAAGAGCAGGGCAGAGAAGGAAGGAGGAGGCAGTTTCGCCCTGAGAGGTTTACAGAGACAGGTTGAAGAAAGAGCAAGCTAGACATAAATGAAGACAGAACAAGCCAGAGAATGAGGACCCAGAAGATTAGAATAGATGGATAGAGTTGCTCTGAGGTCAAGCAGAGCACTTCAGTCAGAAGTGAGAGACACCAGTTTGAATCAGTCAGCTTGGAGAGGAGTCTGAGCCAGATCAGCTTAGTAGAATCAGCCAGACAGAGCTCAGAAAGAGTTAGATAGGGTGAGCTTATTCAGCAGTAAGCCTCCAAGATGACAATTATATCTGGTACATAAAAGTTACTTTTACAAAACTGAAACAAAATATTCTACATTTAAGACATGAGAAGAAAAATAGAAAAAGGCAGTACTGCAGGCTCTCTGTGTCTCAGTTCAATTATCTAGAACAATGGTTCTCAACCTGTGGGTTACGATCCTTTTTCCAGGAGTCACCTAAGGGCCATTAGAAAACAAAGATATTTACAGTATGTTTCATAACAGTAGTAAAATTACAGTAATGAAGCAGCAATGAAATAATTTTATTGTTGGGGTCACCACAACATTAGGGACTGTATTAAAGTGTCACCCATTAGGAAGGTTGATAACTACTAACTTGGAATTTTGTCACTTAAAATGGTGGTTTCTGGGACTGGAGAAAAAAACTCAGTCAATTGAAAGTATGTACTGCTCTTATAGGGAACATGAGTTTGGTTCTCAGCACCCACATCAGGCAACTTAAGAGGATGAACATGCTGGGCATGGTGGCACAGGCCTTTAATCCCAGCACTTGGGAGGCAGAGACAGGTGGATGGATCTCTGTGAGTTCAAGGCCAGCCTGGGCTACACAGAAAAACCCGTCTCAAACAACCAAAGTGGTGGAACTTACTAAGGCGGTTAGTTATTTGGGGCATGCCCTCAAAAAGGGATTAACAGAATTATCATGAGACTGTAATTTCTGACAGAGTGGGCTGTGATGGGACAGTGCTGACCTCTAGGCTGCTCTCTCATTTTCTCCACTGCCCTGGGCTCTCTCTCTATTGCATGTGTTACTATCAAATGACACCAACCAGTAGATATTCTCCAGAAGCCAACTGTTAGGACCATCCAGTTTTGAATTTCTAGCCTTGAAAATTGTGAACTCAATAAACCTATTTTGTTGGTGCCTATACAGTCATGTGTGCATGGAGGCTGGAGGTCACCTCCGACATCATTTCTCAGGAACCATCCACCTTGTTTTCTGAGACAGAGTCTTTCATTGGCCTGCTTTAAGTTTTTACCTAGTTAGCTGGGCTAGCTGGCTAGCCAGCCGCAGAGAGTTCTACCTCAGCCCCTCTGTCTATCTCTGCCTCTCCAAGGCTGGATAGAACACTTCTTACACTCAGATTGTGTGTGTGTGTGTGTGTGTGTGTGTGTGTGTGTGTGTGTGTGTGT
>CAJQZJ010030926.1:0-34568 GCA_907164525.1 Lophiomys imhausi
TGTGGTGTTAACCCATGCCTTTAAATTCAGCAGAGACGGGAGGAGCACCATAGAGTTAGTGGTCTTATAAATTCTAGAGTTACATGGAACAGGGTGGTGAGGGTGCACACCCTTAATCCCATCATTCAAGAAGAGTACACCCTTAATCCCAACACACTAGAGACAGAAACAGGCAGATCTCAGAGCTCAAGGTCAGCCTGATACAAAACAAACTCTACATTGAGAAAAACTTCGATCCAGGAGTGGTGGAACACATCTTTAATCCCTTCAGAAGGGAACCACAGTTCTCTGATCCCAATAATTAGAATGCAGAGACACACACATAGGATTTGGAAGGACCTAAGTTTAAAAGCTACTTACAAAAGGTCTACTCAATACAAACAAATTGTCCTTTGAGATCTCAAAATATATACACTAAAGCTGGTTTAGCTCCAAAATAACAAAATAATTTCTTCTTTAACCCAGATTGAAAGATAACACTTTATATATTGTCAAAAAACCAAATTTGCTTCAGGAGAAATATTTCCTAACCACCCCCACCCCCAAAAAAAAAAAAAAAGGAGGGTAATTTTCCCAGAGTTAGGATATGGGCAAGGCTCTGTTCTTATCTTTCCAGGAGAATCAAAGCATCCATTCAAGGAACCCAGGGACAACTGGACAATGGAAACCTCAGCAGAAAACAGAATCAGACACCAAAGAAGACTAGTGACCCAGTTGATTCAGCCTGACAGACTCCCTCAATAGCTGTCTCCATCTAAAGCCTATAACCACAACATCTCAATATCGCTAAGACCATTCAGCTCTACACAATGCCCCATCCAGAACCTCAGTAAAGACTGGAAGATCAGCTTCTGCCTGCAAACTTCTTAGGATATCTAAACAGCTGAGAACAGAAGGACTGAACATAAAAGGATTGTACTAACATTTTTAACCATTTTTCCATTTTGGTTCGGGCCCCAAACAGGTTTACTAAGACCCAAATCAGCAGGAAGTCATTTTAAGAGTGCGACGTCCCATGCCCAGAGAGTGGGGTGGGTGTTTCTCTCGCCCCCCCCCCCTTTTTGGTTATTTGAAGGATAACTGAAAACTCTGTTATTTAGGGGAAGGGATTACAAGTTGTTAAATGGTCCTGTTTAATGGGTTTTGGAGGTTAGACCCAGGGTATTCCTTCTTTCCCTTTTCTGTATCCTTCTTTCTCTCCTATGTAGGAGTTCACAGACTTGAGAAAAATGAGACATAGACATAGCACAGGAAGGACCAAGAAGAAGGGACAGATTATTGAATATGCCCTTATACCTTTGAATATTGATACAAAATTAGTAGCATATTTGGCTAAAGTGGTATTGACCATTGTTTATTGTGCAAAAATAAGATTTTATTGGACTACATCGGTATTGATCTTTGTATATTGATACAAAATTAAGATTATAGTTGGCCACAATGGTATTAACCCTTGTATATGGACGTAATATTAAGATTGTATTGGACTACATAGGCATTGATCTTTGTATATTGATACAAAATTTAGAGTATATTTAGCCATATTTGAATAGATCTTTTTATATTGATACAAAATTTAAGGTAATGCTTCCTAATGGTATCGTACCTAGAGATACTTAAAAATGAAATATGAAGCTCTGGCCTCTTGATACCAACCGTCTTAAACTGTTTAGGATAGTTAAGAAAAACAAACTCCTAGTCATGCAAGCATGTCACTTTGTTAGCTACTATGACAGTCTATCACAGATATTCTCTAAGCTACTTAGTAATCACGTTGTTAAGAGACAAGCAACATCTGCTTATCTAAATACAAGAGATGGATAGGGCATCTTCCAAAACCCCAAGAGATCTGCAGAATATGGCATTCAAAGATGTTGTCTTAACTTATGATTTTTTTTGATATCGAGACATGTCAGCTCCTGACAGCACCCCCTATTCTACTCCAAGTAGAAGATAAGCATCGAAGAATCTCCAGTGTGAGGTGGTTGAATTAGTGGTTAGCCTATCTCTTGGCATGAAAAAACTCATTGCTTCATCTGCAGACAGACTGCTGTCCAAAAAGGACAAAACTTGGTAGCAGGGAAGTCGACAGCCTAGCTCTGCCAAGACAGGGTAGCTAAGTCCTTCATAATCCCTGCTCTACAATAAATGTCCATCAGAGAAACAGGACTAAAAGTCTGAAGACTGATGCTGGAATGTATGGAGAGAAAATGGGAACTGTCCAGGCAGTCACTGGTTTGTCATTTCTTAGTATTGGAAGCTGCAGGCCCTGCACTTCCTATATAATCAGATATATTTATCCCTCTCAGGTCTCTGAGGTGGTTGAAGAATAGACAGCTAGAGTCTCATAGTTAAATTTTGAGTTGTTTAGGAATCAAAAGGGCGTTCTAGATCTAAGAAGATGGTTATAATAGTGATGCAAGTTAGTATGAAAGCTGAGTCAGTTATAGAACTTTAAACTCATGGAGATGGCAAAAAAGAAAGGAAGAGAATCCTCTCAGGGCCTCATGGGTGATTGAAAAGAGCAAAATCTTTGTTTTCAGCTGGTCGTGTCTGCTTCTCGGTTCCTGGTTGCAAGGTTTCCTTACAGACAGCTCTGTGCATTCCCTAGATTTATCTCCCTACCCTTCTTGTGGCTAGAATAATTTCAGATAAGCATGATCTCATAGCATTGAAAATGTAAGTGCTTAGGGATGTTGAACTATAAAACCAGAAAAGTTTAGACTATGGGGACACAGGTTCAAGGAATTAGGAGGTAGACAGCTTTCTTTTTTTCTTTCTTTTGTATATATGTGTATATATGTGCATGCTTGTGTGTGTATGTGCATGTATAGGGTAGAAGTCACTTGTTGAATTAATTAATTAAATTATTACCAGTATTTATATTATAAAACAGATACATTTGTATACTTAAGTAAATAATAATAATCATTTTCTAGGTAGTTATTTTATCTTGTATTTGTAATCTCTCTTCATTTTGAAGAAAGCATTTATTAAAAAATTAAGAGCAAGACTGGTTATTTCATTTGTTTTCTGCTATTTTTTCATTGCACCTTCTTCTGTTTTTACCTTTTATTATTGTGCTAAATATAATATTTATTTGTAAAAATCACAAATTATCACTTTAGTCAAACATTTAATATAAATTATTAATAAATATTCTCTAAAACTCTCAGGTTAATAATACACTGAATGCTAACAGAAAATGAGCCTGTTTAGAAAAGAACTTTTCTCAGTATCTTTATAAATGGACATATTAATCTCTACAAAATAGAAAGCCATAATAGAGGAGAGGGTGGTTTAGAAATTGAGATGAGGGATGACAGAGAATCGTTAGAAAAATCGGTACATTTAAATGATGAAACATTAAAACATCACACTTCTAAGAAATGTAAAAATATCAAGTAGAACCATTTCATTTTTAAAAAGATGTACTATTGCATTATTATCAAATGGAGAAAAAATGGGGTTAGAATATGAAACCTGATATTAAGCAGTCTCTTGACAGGCCATGGTGAACTAGAGTTTCTGGACTCATTCCTAACCTGACCGTCTCAGAGTTATTTTGGAAGCCATTATTTTCAGCTAAAAATTCTAAGACTCCAGAAGGCTATTGTTGCTAGTTATGGATCCACATTTCAAATCCTTGAGGTCGAATACCTAAGGCCATGATATAACTGCAGTGACAATTTTCCACAAGCTATTGGTTTTCTCAGGGGCTCTGATGATTGAATGTTGAGCATCCACTCGATGGCAAATCCTCTCTCACATGTTCCATTCAGTGTCATGTGGTAACCTCTTGGAACAGCCTCAAAATTGGACTCACCCCTCCCAGTCCCGCATTCCCACCCTCTACCCCCTATCCCTTCCATCCCACTCCTCTGGAGTGGAGTGTCCCTAAATAACAGTCCCCTGTCCCAGTTCAGCAGTCATATGAGGGCCAAGAGCCTCCTCATACACTGGGGGCCTACAAGGCAGCACCACTAGGGAAAAGTGTCTCATTGACAGGTAACAAAGTCTATGTTCCTGTTCCCTTTGGTGCATTGGTTGTAGTATAGTTATCCTGTACTATGGCTAAAATCCAATTATAAGTGAATAATTGCCATGTGCATCCTTCTGAGTCTGAGTTAGTTCACTGAGAATGAGCTTCTCTAATTCCATCCATTTGGCTGCAAATTGCATGATTTCATTGTTTCTGATAGCTGAGTAGTATTCCATTGTGTAGATTTACCACAGTTTTTTAATCCATTCTTTGGTTGAGGGACATCTGGGTTGTTTCCAGTTTCTAGCTGTTACAAATAAGGCTGCTATGAACATAGATGAGGAAACTCCCTGGTGATTTGGTGGGGATTCATTTGGATGTATACCCAGAGTGGTATGGCTGGGTCCCGAGGCAGAGCTAGCTATTCCAAGTTTTCTAAGATATCTCCAGACTAAACTGAATCCAAGAACACATCAAGAGTATCATTCATCAAAGTAATACAGGCTTCATCCCAGGAATGTAGGGGTGGCTCAAAACACAAAAATCCATCAATTTAATTCACCATAATAAGAAGCTGAAAGAAAAAAAAAAACACATGATCATCTCATTCTAGTCTAAAAAAGCACTTGACAAAATCCAACACTCCTTAATGCTAAAAGTCTTAGAGAGAGCTGGCATACAAGTACCACATCTAGAAATAAGAAAGGCAATATACAGCAAGCCAGTAGCCAACATTAAAGTAAATAGAGAACAACTTAAAGCATTACTTCTAAAAACAGGGATGCAAGGTGCCCTCTCTCCCCAAATCTCTTCACAATAATACTTGAAGTCCTAGTCAGAGCAATAAGAAAACTAAAGGAGATTAAGGGGATATAAATTGGAAAGGAAGAAGTCAAATTATCCATATTTTCAGATGATATGATAGTATACATAAGTGACCCCAAAAATCCCACCAGACAACTCTTACAGCTGATAAACACCTTCAGCAATGTGGCTGGATACAAAATTAACTCAAAAAAATCAGAAGCTCTTCTTTATACAAAAGATAAAAGTGGTTAGAAAGAAATTGGGGAAACAACACCCTTCACAATAGCCACAAACAACATAAAATGCCTGGAGGTAACTCCAACCAAGGAAGTGAATGACCTGTTATGACAAGAACTTCAAGTCCTTGAAGAAAGAAATTGAAGAGGCCATCAGAAGATAGAAAGATCTCCCATGCTCATGGATAGGTTGGATCAACATAATAAAAAATGGCCATCCTGCCAAAAGCAATACACAGATTCAATGTAATTCCAATCAAAATACCAACACAATTCTTTACAGACCTGGAAAAAAAAAACGATTTTCAGCTTCATATGGAATAACAAAAAACCCAGAAAAGCTAAATCTATCTTGTACAGTTAAAAAAAAAAAAAAAAAGGGAGAGGTGGAAAGAAGGCACTATGATGGAGATGTAAATTGATGTAATAAATAAATGTTATAATAAAAAGTAAAACAAAACAAAACAAAACAAAAACAAAAAAGAAAATATCAGGAGATATCAACATCCCAGATTTCAAGTTATATTACAGAGCAGTAGTAATAAAAACACCATGGTACTGGTATAGAAACAGACCAGTTGATCAATGAAATCGAATTAAAGATCCAGAAATGAACTCACACATATATGGTCACTTAATTTTTGACAAAGAAGCCAAAACCGTGGAATGGAAAAAGGGCAGCATCTTCAACAAATGGTGCTGGTCAAACTGGATATTGACATATAAAAGAATGCAAGTAGATCCATCCTTATCACCTTGAACAAAACTTAAGTCCAAGTGGATCAAAGACCTTAACATAAAGCCAGACACACTAAATCTAATAGAAGTAAAAGTGGGGAAAAGCCTCAAACTCATCAGCACAGGTGACAACTTCTTGAACAGAACACCAACAGCTCAGGCTCTAAGACCAACAATCAATAAATGGGATCTCATGAAACTGAAAAGCTTTTGTAAGGCAAACAAAGGACACTCTCATTAGAACCAAATGGCAACCTATAGGCTGGAAAAAGTTTTTTTTACCAATCCCACATCTGAAAGAAAGCTAATATCCATACTTTACAAAGAACTCAAGAAATTAAATCCCAGGAAAGCAAATAATCCATTCAAAAAGTGGGGAACAGAGCTAAACAGAGAATTTGCCGAGGAATTCCTAATGGATGAGAGACACTTGAAGAAAACCTCAGCATCCGTAATCACCAGAGAAATGCAACTCAAGACCACTCTGAGATCCATCTCACACCTGTCATAATGGCTAAGGTCAAAAACTCAAATGAAAGCACATGCTGGGGAGGGTGTGCAGAAAGGGGAACATTCCTCCATTGCTGCTGGGAGTGCAAACTTTTATGAACCATTACTTTTCAATTGGAAATGTTTACCACATTACATTGTGTAACATCTTGAACAGGAATAGTGAATCAGTTTTTTTTTGTTGTTGTTGTTGTTGTTGTTTGTTTTTTGTTTTTTTGCTCAGGAATGTCCTCTCAAAGCAAATAATTCTTGGCTATTTAAGTCTATTCTGTAAGAGAAATAGCACAAACACAAATGTCCATAATCCTTATTTAGCCATGTGAAATGACAAACATGTCATTCTTTTTCAATGGGGACATATAATTATACATGTTTACAAAATGAGAGAGAGAGGAGAGGATAACGTGATTATAATCAATCAACATAGGAGACTTATACAACCTTGTTTGACATTGTGACAGACACAGAAGATGACTGATATTCCTTACTTTACCAAGATCTTCCATTCTAATTGTACTACAAAGCTTCTGAAATTGAAATAAGAATGATCCCAACAATTATTTATACTCATTCCATAATTAGTATTGAAAGTACAAAGGTTTCACATTTATATAGATTTGCTCTCTTTAAAACTACACAATTAGTTCATAAAATCTCAGTGTTTTCAGTGTGCCTAGTGGTTTGAATTATTTAAATGACTGGTATTTTATTAAACCACAATTCTTTTTTTTTTAATGTTTGTTTAACACTTCAAGTTACATATCCATTACCGTCCCCTCTTCCCACCCCTCCCGGTCGCACCATCCCACCCTCTCTCCCCTCATACATCTATCCTACTCCTCTGGAGTGGGTTTCCTCTACGTATAAGCCTCCATCAGTTCAACACTCAGGATAACTATCTTACAACCTACACACCAAAAGGAACAGGAACTTAGTCCTTGTTACCTGTTAATGGGACACTGCCCTAATGGAGTAGCCATATAGGCCCCCAGTACAAGAAGAAGCTCTAAGACAATAATTCTTTAGAAATCGCTTCCTTGTCTTTTCCTTGACTTTTTAGAAGATAAAACAGTACTCACTATGTTCCATTTAATTAACTTTTTTCTCTACTAAACTTTTTTGGTCTGTTTGAAATTTAGATTTGTCATTTTTTTGGAGCTCCACACAAACTAATAGACCATTTGCTATTACCACCAACTTGTACTGGAAAATCATGCTCCAGTTAAACTTTGCAAATCTATAAAACAAGAAAGAGTGGGGTCCAAGATGGCGGCGGCCCGCAGGGACGTATTTTGAATGCGGGAAAAACAGCAATAAAGCCACAGAGTGACAATCTGGGTGACTCTAACGCACTGGGTTTCACCCAGCTACCCAGGGATTATTAAAAGTTTTTAAAATTATGAGGCAAGTTAGTATGAAAGCTGAGTTAGATATAGGACTTTAAACACATGGAGATGGTTAGATAGTAGAATGTTAAAGTCAGGTACCAAATACATATGGACTGGACATTGGGAATGTATGCTAAGCCATATAGCTCTTATAATTGTGGCCTATTTATTTATGTTGTTTTGTATTGTATTTATAGTTATAAGAAAAAGAACCATTTTTTGGACTGAAAGGGAGAGCTGTTGGGGGGGAAAAAGAAATACCTTAAACTAAAAAAAAAAAAAAAAGAAGGGAAGAGGATGGGAGGGTTGAGGGGGAGAAGGGTGGAAGGGTGGGACTGGAGGGGGGAGTAGGGAGGGGATTGTGATTGAGATGTAACTTGAAGAAATAAAAAATAAATTATAAACAAAAAAGAAAACCAGCCAGGACACATATTAATTCTTTATAAATAAAAATGATGCAAATGCTATCAAAAAAAAAAAAAAAAAGTCCCTGGGCCGGACTTTCCTCCCTTCTCTCAGCAAAACAGACCTACAGAAGCCTCTGAATCCAGGAATCAGGAATCATTACCAGGAGAGCCTCAGGGTAAGAGCTATTCAATTACCCAGCAGGCAGACCCAAACTCCAGACATGGTTACTCACAAGCCTCCTGGGCTCCCAGATTCCACACAGGCTTCCCAGCTATTTAACAAAGGGTCCTGGACCCTGGGGAGTGGAATATACTCTTAGCAGAGCCATAGCCCAGCAGCAGGGCAGTGCAGCAACAGCAGCATGCTGGTCCAGTGCACAGCGTGACACCCGGCAGATCCATAACAGGATGGCCTGGGTGGGTCCACAGCTGCATTTTGGAAAGTGGAAGCAAATTTTTGCTTCCCCAGAGGGGTGTTGGACATACATACAGGCCCCCTCCATTGGATTTAAGGACACAGGGAAAAAACACTGCAGCTTGTCTGAGCAGTAGGATACACTTCTGGCAGAGCTGCAGCATATGGGAACTTGGAAAACAGTGGCCCCAAATTGCCAGTCTCCAAATCCAGCTGCATACAGACATAGGTGGAGCTCTAAGAGTGGCAGAAAGGCAGGCAGCCAGGTTGGAAGGCAGATCTGTTATCCTCAGGGTCCAAGTCCTGGGCAAATTGTGGGATTAATACTAGACTCCTTTGCAAGTTCTGGCCCTTCAAGTGGGAAACCAGAGCTTAAGCAAATTTAGTCCCACCTCTGGAACAGTGAAGTTTTGGACAGGGGGATACTGCTGTGGGACTCACCTTAAGGGTGTGGAGTTGGGTCCTTTCAAGACTCGAGCGAGCAGCCTGAACCCCAAAACTTGGGACCTCCAGAACTTACAGAATCTGTGCCTGGGCACACAGGACCATACCAGCAGAGCCTCTGCAGGCTGAATACTCAGTGTGCAACATAGAGAGCTCTGACTTGGGAGCAGTGAAACAATCCTGAGCCATTCCTCCTTGCTTAGGAGTGGGCTGCACCATCTCACAGTGCTTCTGGCTATTAGATGCACATTGACCCTGAGAACCCCTGAGAATAGCTGGAGAGGACCACAAACATGGTCCTGACACATAAGCTGCAGGGGAGCTACAACCCCACCCAACAGTCTGTGGCCTACCAACCTGCACTATCATATGTACAAAGACCAGCTGGATCCCAGGAACCTACAGGAACACATCCTACCACATCCCCTCACCTGAGTCCTCAATTGAAACAAAATGGGAAGGTATGAGCTCTGGGAGACACACTGAGAACCTCCACACAAGACCCCATCCAGACAGTGGAAAGCAACAGATCACCAAGTGATATGACTGCTACACCAAAGTGCCCCCCCTGGGAACCAAACCAAGAAGGCACCAGGAACAAACAGCTAAGTTCAACCAAATGGCTAAAGATCAGAATAAAAACAGAAACAACAGAAGTTAGTGAGATATGACTCCACCAAAACACAACTATGCTAGTACAGCAAGCTTTGACCACTTCACCACAACTGAAACACATGAAAACGATGACAATTCTACATTATAGAAAGTGATAGAGTCCTTTTAAGAAGAATTTAAATCTATGAAGGAATTCAAAGAATCCACAATTTCACAAGTGAAAGCAACAGATAATACCATTAGAGAGCTCCAAGCCAAGGTGGCTCAACTTGAACAAGGAAAAGAGAGGGTAATGAAAGATTTCCAGGCAAAGACAAGCAAATTTGAGCAGGAAATGTATGAAACTAATAAAATCATTCAAGACTTCAAAATGGAAATGGAAACAATAAAGAAAACACAGACTTAAGGGTGGAAGTGGAGAATCAAGGGAAGAGAACAGGAACTACAGACATGAGTATCAAAAATAGTATACAAGAGATGGAAGACTGGATCTCAGGCATGGAAGATTGTTGGAAGAAATCAGTACAACATCCAAAGAAAATGAGAAAGCTAAAAAATCTCTCACCCATAACATCCAAGAAATCAAGGACTCAATGAAAAGACGGAACCTAAGAATTATAGGCATAGAGGAAAGAAAAGACTCCCGACTCCAAAGTCCAGGAAATATCTTCAACAAAATCACAGAAGAAAAATTCCCAGCCGGGCAGTGGTGGCGCACGCCTTTAATCCCAGCACTTGGGAGGCAGAGGCAGGCGGATCTTTGCGAGTTCGAGGCCAGCCTGGTCTACAAATTGAGTCCAGGACAGCCAGGGCTACACAGAGAAACCCTGTCTCAAAAAACCAAAAAAAAAAAAGAAAAGAAAAAAAAATTCCCAAACCTAAGGAAAGTGATGCCAATATAAATCCAAGAGGCTTACAGAACACCAAACAGATTTGATCAGAAAAGAAACTCCACTCGCCACATAATAATTAAAACTCCAAAATGTACAGAACAAAGAAAGAATATTAAAAGGTGTAAGGGAAAAAGGCCAACTAACATATAATGGTAGACCCATCAGAATTACACCTGACTTCTCCTCAGAAACTTTAAAAGCTAGAAGGGCCTGAACAGATGTCCTACAAGCCCTGAGAGAACATAGGTGCCCAGCAAGACTACTATACCCAGAAAAACTCTGTATCAACATAAATGGAGAAAACAAGATATTCCATGACAAAATCAAATTTAAACAATATCTACCCAAAAACCCAGCCCTACAGAAAATCCTAGAAGGAAAATTCCAATCCAGAGAAGATAACTACACCCAAGAAAACAGAGGAAATAGAATACTCTACAGCAACTAAACCAAAAGAAACATAGGGCGACCACCTACACCAAAATAATGGGAAATAAGAACCCCTGGTCACTAATATCTATCAATATCAATGGACTCAACTTCCCAATAAAAAGGTACAGACTTACAGATTGGATCTGTAAACAAAACCCATCAGTTTGCTGTATACAAGAAACACATCTCACTATCAAAGACAGAAACTATCTCAGAGTAAAGGGCTGGGAAAAGGTTTTCCAAACAAATGGACCCAGGAAGCAAGCTGGAGTAGCCATCCTAATATCAAACAAAATAGACTTCCAACTGAAGTTAATAAAAAAAAAAAAGACAGAGAAGGGCATTACATACTCGTTAGAGGAAATGTTCATCAAGAGGACATCTCAATATTGAACATCTCTGCCCCAAATACAAAGGCATTTACATTTGTAAAAGAACCTCTTCTAAAACTTAAATTGCACATCGATCCCCACACATTTGTAGTGGGAGACTTCAACACCCCACTCACAACAATGAACAGACACTGTCATTTGAACAAAACAGAAGCCTACAAATTGGGAAAAAATATTCACCAACCCCACATCTGACAGAGGGCTAATATCCAAAATTTACAAAGAACTCAAGAAATTAAATGCCAAGAAACCAAATAATTCAATCAAAAAATGGGGAACAAACCTAAATAGAGAATTCACAAAGGAGGAATCCCTAATGGCTGAGAAACACTTGAAGAAATGCTCAACATCCTTAATCATCAGAGAAATGCAACTCAAGACAACTCTGAGTTTCCATCTCCTACCTATCAGAATGGCTAAGATCAAAAGCTCAAATGACAGCACATGCTGGTGATGGTGTGGGGAAAGGGGAACCCTCCTCCACTGCTGGTGGGAGTGAAGGTTTGTGCAACCACTATGGAGGTCAGTCTGGCGATATCTTATCTTAGAATACTTGGAATAGCTCTGCCTCAGGACCAGCCATACCACTTCTGGGTATTCATCCAACTTACTCTTCACCAAATTACCAGAAAGTTTTCTCATCTATGTTCATAGCAGCCTTATTTGTAATATCTGGAAACTGGAAACAACCCAGATGTCCCTCAACTGAAGAATGGATTAAAAAACTTTGGTACATCTACACAATGGAATATTACTCAGCTATCAGAAACAATGAAATTATGTAATTTGCAGCCAAATGGATGGAACTAGAGAGGATCATCCTGAGTGAGCTAATCCAGACTCAGAAGGATGCACATGGCATCTATTCACTTATAGTCAGATTTTAGCTATATAGTACAGCATATCTATACTACAACAAACGCACCAAAGGGAACATGGACATAGACTTTTTTTGTTTGTTTGTTTTTTATGTTTCTCTCCCTGGCAATGAGACACTTTTCACTGGTGGTACTGCCTTCTAGGCTCCCAGTGTATGAGGAGGCTCTTGGGCCTCATATGACTTCTGAACTGGGGCGGGGGACTGTTATGTAGGGACACTCCACTCTAGGGGAGCGGGATGGAAGGGTTAGGGGGTAGAGGGTGGGAGAGTGGGGCTGGGAAGGGGGGAAAGAGGACAATATGATGGAGATGTAACCTGAAGCAACAAATAAATAAATTTATTAAGAAAAAAAACAAGAAAGAGCTTATTAGTGATTAGGAAGAAAGCCAGTAGGAAAGAACAAAAGTATTTAGTGGTAGAAATGCAAATAGTATAAAAGCATCCTTTTACATTCATTAAGATGTCATAATAAAACTTATTATTTAAACAATTAGTTTGATAATAATTTCTATGTCTGAATTATTATTTGTAAGTGCTGGAAAATCACATTATGAAAGTTTTGTAGAGTATGCTTTGGTAAGCTGATTTAGAAAATGAAAGTGTTTCCAAAATTTTAGAGGAAGTGTGTTGCTTAAAATTAGAGTGGTTTAACTTACAAGGTAAAACATAATCGCTAAGATCAGACTGTGTCCTGGTCTAGGCAATCCATATTATGGTCAGTCTGCCATGCTGTGGAAGATCCGCTTTATCAAGCAGCAGATGATTTGGTTAGTAGTGAAAACATATAGACAGGGTCACATTGTTGTGCACCAAAAATATCATTTGTCAAGCACAAACTGAAAAATCATTCATTTTTAGAAGCAAAAAGACTCCAGTCCTATAAACTAAAAAATTAGTTTGGAAACATCCAGGCAATGTAGGACATTAGCTAGCTCTCTTGAGGTAGGCCTCAAGCTAAACCAAATGCTGTTTGGTTACTCCCACATCTTCACCACATTGCCCAAGCACATATTGCAGACAAGACATATTGTAGATGCAAGGTTTGAGGATGGGTTGTTGTCCAGGTTTCTTTTTCTATAATCTATAGAGCACCTCCCACACCGAAGAGACTAGAATGTAATGGTGAAGACTCCAAGACCTCAACAGCTGTACTTCTGTGTGTTCAAAGAACCGAGTTGAAATTACCCTCATCAATGGTACTCCCCTCTCAGTTTTCAGAGTGTGGTCTTCAGTCCTAGCATTAGCCTGAGTCATTTAGGGATCTCCATGGGACTTTCTCAGCCAACAACTCAACTAAATGTAACCCAGTACCACCATTGGAAGCCTTACATGGCTACAAAAGATGATCAGTTCAGACTCTGTATCCTCCATTACTAAGAATGCTCATGTGGGTCACCTTCATAGATTGTAAGAAGATTCCAGTGCACTAGGTTTCTACACCACCCACCAATGCTCCTCAATTCCTGCTCCAAAAAAACCCCAACTTTTGACAGAAATTGGATAAGTAGTACATACATATTCATAACATTTCATAATCCATTGTAGAATGATAAGTGCACAGAGATATTTTCTTTAAATTTTGTGAAATCAGATTCTGACTCTCATTTAAAGAATCAATAAACAAATCGCTCATTCTACTCTGATCTCACACATTTATATTATGCCTCATCAAGAAGGAAGTAAACACGTTTTCATATTTGAACATGATCAGGCATGAAAAGTCAAATTTTCTCATTTCTTAATATTCAACAGTAGGTGGTTTACAAATCTAATCTATTGTAATGAGTTCACTGAGGAAAATAATGCTGCATAATATTATCTAACCTGAATGGGGAATTCATCAACAGTTGCTTTTCAAATCAACTCTGTGTGCAACTATGTGATGCATTTCACATAATCATGTAAATTACTGTTTTATCTATCTCCTCTCTGTAATGGATGATATTTAAAGTAACTTAGCATTTGTTGTCAAGGTTTAAATTACAAGGTTATGTAGTATATGTCTTATGGTAATATTAAGTAAAGATGAGTTATTAAGCACACTTAGGAAACACACATGAATTCTAAATAGTCTATTTTCATCTTAAGGTAAAATTAATTTCATACATGGTAATAAAGAACACATATAATATTTGATCCAAAATTTGATCTGTGAAGACCTTGATTATATTTTCAGAAAAATTGATTGTATAGTATGATCATTCTTGTAATGTCAAAACTGTGAGTAGTTCTGATGTTCCTTAGACTTGATATAAGGTTGTAATCCTCAGAAGTTTTAAATTTCATAAAATCATGCTAAATATTATATATGAGTGTATGCGTATAAAGTATGGTATGTGAATATGCAAACACATACACAAACATATATATGTATACATTCTCTATGTATGCTTATACATATATAATATATGCATTGATAAATATGTGTTTTGCATATATAGTGATTCATATTTCTCTATATATATTTATATGTCACTGCTCTTAATTATAAAAACAGTACGATATAAACATTAGGTGATCAAAAAAGTATATGGTAAAGATGTAGTCAAGAAAATCATAAAAGCAAGTAATGACTGACATTTGATTACAATGGAAATGAATTTGTAGACTAGTTTAAGGGGATGAATTACTTTTTAAAGATTTTGTCTTTTAAAGAGGACACAACAACTTAAGTTCTTACAAATACAGATGTACCTTAGAGTAATTTTAGTTCATAGCAACATAGAGCATTTAATTCAGAGTTACTTGCAGAAAGAAATACAAAACTTTGCCAGGGTATCCATAAGGAAAACTAGCTCAGTCTCTATGTCAGGGAAATCAACATATACAAACAGAGAGACACAGACAAACATACAAACACACACACAAAGATACATGTGCTCAAACTCAGGAACAAACATGTTTTCATTCTTTAATTTATTTAAATATATGAAATTATTATATATATTTATGTATATATGTACATATATAATTTATATAATCAATAGTGGGAGGACAGATTCCAATCCAGACTACCATACCCAACAAAACTTAGAATCACAATACTTGCAGAAAAAAAAAAATACAGTCCTTGATAAAACAAAATTAGAGCAATTTCAATTTACATGTCCTACCCTACAGAAAGCACTATATAGAAAACTGAAAAGAAAGTCTACCTGAAAAGCTTAATCACACCCAAGAAAACCAATTCAATAAAGGCAAAAAAAAAAAAAAAAGAGGAGAACCGGACACACACAGAGAGAAACACACACCACCACCACAACAACAACAAAAAAAGAATCAATAAATATTGTTTACTGATACTTCTCAACATCAATTCTGCAATAAAAAGTCACAGATTAGCAAAATGGACAGGAATATAAGTTCCACTCTTTTGATGTCACATCTTAACATTAAGGATAGACATCACCCAGGATAAAAGAGTAGAAAAAGATACTCTAAAAAAATAGAGATATAAAGCAAGCTGATGTTGTCAGTTTAATATCTGACACAATAGACTTCAAATAAAGACAAATAAGAGTACACAGGGAAAGAAACAATACAATCATCAAATGAAGAATAAAGGAAATATATCTAAAACATTATATTCAGTAAAACTGAAACTTTTACTGAATGTCATAAGTAAAGGGATTCACAAAATTAGATCTTTTCTCATTCTTATGAAAAATGGCATTACTTAATTATATTGTAAGGAATAAGATAACTTAAAACATGAGAGTTCGGACTCGTGATCCTCCTGCCTCTGCCTCCTTCAGCAAATCCTACCGGCGTGCACCACCACAACCGGCAGATCAGACCTGTGCCTGATTTTCTTCTATGAGCAGATGTTTCTTTTCTTTTTTTCCTCATTACTCTGAATAAAACTGAACTATGGGTTCTCTGTGGAAAGTGGCATTTTGGACTTTCCCTCATTCTGTAAAGTGATTTCTGCCTAGTTTGTTGTGCAGTTAACTTCAGTGAGCTTTCAAAGTTGGCTTTGTAAATAAAACAACTTATGAGAAGTATTCTGAAATGGAATTAATAAAACATGATCTTTGTTCATGAGTCAGAAACTGAAGGCAACTTGAAGTTAATGTGTGGGTGTGGTTGTTAGGACGTCTTCCTGTTTCTCTGCTGCTGGCAAGCTCCTGTGCAACTGGGCTTTCTTAATTGGATCTGAGGTCTTGTTTTGTCTTTTTAAAATTTTTTTATTCTTCCTCAGCTTTGAATATGTTGCCTAGAGTGAGTTAGTTTACTACTCAGTTTGTGGTTTGGGAGGGGGGACTGTAACTAGACAATTTGTTAGCTTTTCAATTAAAAAAGACACTTCATGTGGTATGTCATCTTTTTATCATCAGTGTTCCCACATGGGAAATACACTACTTGCATGTAAAAAGTAATTAAAGCCTTTAACATTAAAGTATATGGTAAGACTCAGAAAAAAGCCATCCGAAGTGCAAGATGCTTTTCAATAAAAAGTAATACAATAGGTAGTAAAAAAAAAAAAACCATGAGAGTTCTAGATATTAACTCTCAGATGAAGAGAAAACAAGATGAAATGTTTTTGATATGTTCTGATAATATAATGACAAACAGTGCCAAGCCTTTCTCATTTAGTTTTGTTCTGTCTGTCAAATGCAATTCTGTTTGTTTGTTTGTTTTGCAATTGATTGGAAGACTGGTTGAGGAGCTGGTCAGTTCTTCAATTGGTTTGCTGTTTACTTTGTTGGTCAGTCAATGGTTGGTCAGTTAAGCAATTAGTCAAACAATTGACCATTCAGTTGGTCAGCTATTTACTTGGTAGGTCAATTGACTGGTTTATTAGTTATTGTGTTGGTATGATATAAAATAGGTCATTTCTTATATAATTGAAACTTCATGTTGCTAACATGTTTGGTCTTATCTGCAAACCAAAGACATCGAACAAACAAACAAACAGTGGACTATGAACTCACAATGGTTAATAACAATCTATTTTTAATGAAATAATTTTTATTCCCTTATCTTAATTTCTTTATATTTTAGACTTACTTCAGCTTTTGTGATACTGACAGATGCATTATGGAAATTAATAGGCACAGCTTTAAGGAATTAATCTTTGTTTAATATGAAAATTTAGGTATTAAGATAATATGTTCTAAATGTGCCAATGAAGAAATGGTGCCAAATGTGTGTTTAATTTATGAGATACAGAACAGCTTTAGGATAATCTTTAAATTTTCAAAAATCTGCTCTTTGAAAATTAAGACAAATTGCTACCTCAACTCCAATTTCCTTCTCTTTCACTTTCTTTTCTTTTTATTCTGGATATTAATGGAAAACTTTCCTCTCACCTCATAGTATATTATATTTAAGGTAGCAAATGTGAGTATCAATATCAATAATGTAATATAAAATATTTTTCTTCATAATTTTTTGGAAAAATTATCCTATATTCCATCCATTTAAATGTTGGATGGATGTTTTTCTATATAGAAAAATATTACCTGTCACCAATTGTAAAAGTTAAAGAGATTTTTGCTGTTCTCTTATCTTCAGAACGATTTATATATCCTGTGTTTTACTAGGCAGATATAGTGAGATTAAAAAAAAAATCTATGGGTCAACATTGTCAACCTGATTTACTAGGGATATTTAGACATTAATTAAGAGCTACTTGTTATTTTTCTGTGGTATTTCCAAAGACAGGTAAATGGACTAAACCTTTGATGAATTCATAGTGACAGCATTCCTGGAGAGTGGTGAAATATAGTATGGCCTAGCTTTTGGAGATTGTGGTTTGTGTCCCTAACATCCTGTTCTTTACTTTTTAAAATTATGACCATGAGGTTAGGAGACGATCTGTCTCCCACATGTTCCTGCTATGATATCATGCTGTGTGATGATGCTCCTTAAAATTTCATGCACCAGCTGGGTGTGGTGGTGCATACCTTTAATCCCAGCACTCAGGAGGCAGAGGTAGGTTGATTTTGGTGAGTTTGAGGTCAGCCTGGTCTACAAAGTGAGTCCAGGGCAGTCAGGGCTGTTACACAGAGAAATGTTGTGGAAAGTCTAATAACATTGCTTCTGATAGGATTATTTCAATGCTGAGCTCTGGTTACCACCCTTTCTGAGGCATTCTCTTGATTGGTTAATAAAAGTCACTATGGCCAATTAGCTGGGCAGAAAAAGTATAGGAAGGCAGGACTTCCTGAGATTAGAACAGGAACCTTGTGCTTTAGGGAGAGGGTCTCCCCGTTCTTCTGGGAGACACAGAAAGAGATATATGTCATTAAGAAAGCTGGAAGGTAGTCACAGGCACATGGAAATTTGGGATTAGGTGATGCAGGTTAACTTAGAGTAGCTAATTGAGAGTCTGCCCAGCTAAGGACTAAGCATTAAAACATTAAAAGGTCTTAGTGTATTTAATTATTGGGGGAAGGACTGTGGCAGCTTATAGGCCCTCAGTCCAAGCAGTCCCAGACTCCAGACTTCCCTTGAACCCAGGAGAATCTCCTGCCAAGCTTCTGGTAATTCTACCAGCCTAATATAACAACTTATATTAATTAACAGAGTTTAGGTCACAGGTGGTGTAGGCCACCCTTGGACCTGGGGTTTTTTCCCCAGGACAAATTAGGCAAGCGTTTAAGGCACACGAGCCAGGCTGCCCACTCCTCTGCCAAGCCTCCAGCTGCTCCTCTGGTTTCATCTTACACTTTATACTTACTAATAACTACAATAATTAATTCAATTGCAGTTTCAGAGAAACTCTCTCACTGCCCACACCAAAAAAAATTCATGCTCCAAACCATGATGATCTGAAATCCCCAAAACAGTGAGTCAAAGTGGTTTTTCTACTTTCAGTTCTTTATACAAAGCATTTAATTAAAGGTATGGAAAGATAACTATTGTAGAAAAGATTGTTATCAATTTCCAAATTATTTTTGTGAAGTTTACACAAAGGTCATCTTTAACTGAAATGCTACAATATCTACCATTTGTTTGTTTGTTTGTTATTCCTGATCAGTATCTGTTGGTCATATCCTCCATACCAAGTAATCACATTTTTTTTCTGTCATTTTGTGCTCATAACATCATTTGAGGTAATAAAAGATCATAAAATCATTTGAGGCAATAAAAAATTAAATTATAATATACTGCCGAAATCTCCAATTTTCAGGTTCAGTGTATATACTTCACTGAAAGATATAGAAAATACCCTGGTTTACAAATACACATTGCAAGTTCATTCTTGAAATGCATGTATTTATAGTAGACAATATCTGTAATTTTAAAATGACAGATGATAAACACAAACTGCATTCTTACTGGGTTTAATGTGACATTATGCTGTATTTAATGAGCATATCAACCTCATTAGAATATTTATTACAACTAACTTTCATCATTTTTCCATGTTGGGAATATCCATATTCTTTTATCCCAGATATCTTTTAGGTAGATATGAGTGAGGAAATAGAGTGTTCATCTTTCTTTGTATGCCTACTTTTCCTTAAGAAAATGATCTTCAAGTATGACAATTCAGTTTAGAATTTCTCTTGAGGAATATAACTCCATCATATAGGTAAATAACATTTGCTCTTATCCATTCATCATGTCATATACACATATTGATTTCATATCTATATAACTCTAACCAAGCAAGTGAAAGACATGTATGACAAGAACATCAAGTCCTTGAAGAAAGAAATTAAAGAAGACAACAGAAGATGGAAAGATCTCCCATGGTCATGGATAGGTAAAATCAATATAATAAAAATGGCCATCTTGCCAAAAGCAATATACAGATTCAATGCAATTCCCATCAAAATACCAACACAATTCTTTACAGACCTGGAAAAAATAATTCTTAACTTCAAATGGAATAACAAAAAACCCAGAATGGCTAAATCAATCCTGTACAATGAAAAAACATCTGGAGGTATCATCATCCTGATTTCAAGCTATACTACAGAGCAATAGTAATAAAACCAACACAGTATTGGTATATAAACAGACCAGTGGATCAATGGAATTGAATTGAAGATCCAGAAATGAACCCACACACCTATGGTCAATTAATCTTCGACAAAGAAGCCAAAACTGTACTATGGAAAAAGACAGGATCTTCAATAAATGGTGCTGGTCTAGCTGGATGTCAACATATAAAAGAATTAAATTAGACCCATACTTATCACCTTGAACAAAACTTAAATCCAAGTGGATCAAAGACCTTAACATAAAACCAAACACACTAAGTCTAATAGAAAGTGTGGAAAAGCCTTGAACTCATTGGCACAGGTTGCAACTTCCTGAACAGAACACCAATAGCTAAGTCTCTAAGACCAACAATTGATAAATGGGACCTAATGAAACTGAAAAGCTTCTGTAAGGCAAAGGACACTGTCATTAGAACAAAATGGCAATCTACAGATTGGGAAAAGATCTTCACCAACCCCACATCTGACTGAGGGCTAATACGCTTAATTTATAAAGAACTCAAGATCACTGCCAACATAAACATGATTGCACATCCATAGGCTGATCTTTTTTCCTTTGGACAGGCATTCAGTTACAATCTGTAGACTTGAAAGACATTCTATTCCAGGTTTGTAGTGAGCATTCACTCTGTTTCCCATTGTAGCTGTGCTGTAACTCACATTCACACAAAAGCTTGTAACAATTTCTGTATTTCCAAGTTTTTCTTTAATAATTTTGAATGATAATTAGTTTCACTACACAGAGATATTTCTCTGTTTGGCTTGGCATGCATTTGCTGTGATGATTAATGTTGTTGAACTTATTGTTACATAACTGCTAGTCTGAATCTTTGGAGAAAATTCTTCAAAATCTATGGCCCTTTTTAAGCAAATCACTGTGATTATTTTACTTTTATTAGTTACATGTCATGAAAATAGCTCCCATCTTCAATGAACAGATTTGAAGCCTTATTCATATTAAATGTCCATTATTATATTTTATTCCATATAAATATTATATTTTGATGTGTCTTTTTATTAAAAAGGCAATGCACTTATAAGCATCTTTCATGTTTCTGGAAAAGATGTCATATGTACTGAAATCCTACTTTGATTGATAGTTTTATGTTTCATCTGAGTTACAGAGGCAGTTGTTTGCTTAAGCACTGGTCTGTAAGTGTCTGTAAGGGAGACTTTATTTTTTATTCATTTGACATCCTGATTCCAGTCCCTTCCCTCCTCTCCACCCAATCCCACATTCCCACCCTCTGTCCCCTTTCCCTCTTCTCCTTCTGTTAGATAAGGGAGCCCAGCCTGATATTGCTGATATTAACCCACCCTAGCTCATCAAGTTGCATCAAGATTAAGTGGAATTGCCTTGTATACCTCCCGTGCAAGAGGAATCTCTTAGGCCTCATGTGACTAACGCACTGAGGGGGTGCTGATACATGGAGGCACCCCACACCATAGGGATGGGATGGGTCCCAGTGTGGGATTGGGAAGGAGTGGAGGGAGGGGGCAGTAATGGAGATGTAACTTGTAGTAATAAACAGATGTTAAAGAAAAAAAGAAAAAAAATTAAGAAAATCCTTTAGGTCAGATATGGCAGCCCAGCTAGAGTACAGTGTTCCACACACAGGCATCAGAGTCATGTCAGAAACAGCATTCTCCTCCCTGTGCTCCACTTGCTGAGGGACTTATATGAAGACCAAGTTGCCTATCAGCCACATTTGTGTAAGGAGACTTGTTCCAGTGTACATACACTTTTTGTTAGGCGCTTCATTCTCTGTAAGCCTCCAGGGGTCTAGGTTGGATAACGTTGTTGGTCTGGTGGGGTTCTTGTCCCCTCTGGATGCTTCAATTCTTCCCCCGACTCTTCAAAAAGACTCCATGAGTTCCACCTAATGTTTGGCTGGGTGTCTCAGCATCTGTTTTGATCCACTGCTGGGTACGGTCTCTCAGAAGATAGTTATGTTAGGCTCCTGTCTGCAAGCATAGCAGAGTATCATTAATAGTGTCATGAGTTGGTTCTCTCCCATTGGGTGATCTTAAGTTTGGCCAGTCATTAGTCTGTCATTCCTTTAATCACTGTTCTGTCTTTATTCCTCTATATCTTGTAGGGAGGTTACATTATGTGTCAAAGGTTTTATGAGTGGGCTGGTGTCCCCCACACTCACTGGAAGTCTTGCCAGGCTAGGAGTTGCCACTTCTGTCTCCATGTCTTTCAGCTGGTAGGAATCTTAGCTAGAGTCACACCCATATCCACCCAGGAGCATACACTTTGGCAAGTTTCCTGCTTGTTTCAGAATTGCACCCACCATCAGTTTCTTTTCTTTCTTACAGTCCACTCATCTCTGGCCCCCACTCTCACGACATCTAATTCCTCCCTAGATCCCATAGCCCTACACTCTCCCATTCAGTTCACTCTCTTCATCCACTTCTGATATCTGTTCTATTTCCCTTCGGAGTGAGATTCAAGCAATACCACTTGGGTGCTCTTTATTATTATTCATTAGGTCTATGGATTGTAGAATGATTATACTATGCTATATGGTTAATATCCACCTATAAGTGAGTACATACCATGTATATCGTTCTGGGTATGGGTTAACTCAGGATAATATTTTCTAGTTCCATCTATTTGGAAGAAAATTGCACGATTTCCTTGTTTCTTATAGCTGTGTAGTATTCCATTGTGTAAATATACCACACAATCTTTATCCATTCTTCAGTTGAAGGACATCTGGTTTGTTTTCAGTTTCTAGCTTTTACTAATAAAGCTGTTATGAACATACTTGAGCTGATGTCCCTATGGTTTGTTGAAGAATCTTTTCAGATATGCCTAGAGGTGGTATGGTTAGGTCTTGAAGTAAAATTATTTCCAATTTTCATAGGAAGCACCAGGTTGATTTCCAAAGTGGATGTACAAATTTGCACTCCCACCAGCGATGGAGGAGTGTTTCCCTTTCTCTGTATCCTTGGAGTATGTACTGCCATCTTAGTTTTTGATTTTTGCCATTCGAACTGGTTTAAGATGGAATCTCAAATAATTTTGATTTGCATTTTCCTGGTGACTAAATGTTGAGCATTTCTTCAAGTGCATCTTGGCCATCAGAAATTCTATTTTTTAAAGTTTTTTATTTATTCATTTATATCCTTTTTGTGGCCCCTCATTCCCCTCTTCCGAGTCTCACCCTCCTAACTCCTTTCCCCAATCTCCCTCCTATTCTCCTCAGAGAAAGGGAGTACCCCATCATCCCACCCCACCACATCCAGTTGCATCAGGATTGAATGCATTCTGTTCCACTGAGGCCAGGCACTGCAGATCCATTAGAGGGGAGTGATCAAAAAGCAGGTATCAGAATCCTAGTCAGAGGCAGCCCCCACTTGCTAGGAGACCCACATGATGACTACACTTCTCATTCTTTACATATGTGTAGGGAGCCTAGGTCTAGTTCATGCATGCTCTTTGATTGGTGCTTTAGTCTCTGTGAGTCCTCATAGGTCTATGTTAGCTGTTGGTCTTCTTCTAGGAGTTCTTGTCCATTCAGGGTCTTACTATCCTTCTTCCATTCTTCTATAAGACACCCCAAGCTCTGCCTAATGTTTGGAGGTGAGTCTCATTCTCTGTTTGGATCTTTTGCTGTATGGATTGTCTGAGAGGACAGTTAAGCTTTGCTCGTCTGTAAGTTTGGAAGAGTATCATGAATAGTAATAGGGGTTGGCTCTTTCTCTTGGGGTAGGGCTCATGTTGAGCCTGTCATTGGTTGGGCATTCCCTCAATTTCTGGTATATCTTTATCACTGCATATCTTGCATGTAGGATAAATTTTGGATGAAGGTTTTGTGGGTGGGTTGATGATCTCCTCCCTCCTCTAGAGAACATACCTAGCTGGAAGGTGGCCTCATCAGTCTCTTTAAACCCTGAGGCTATGAGTCTCAGCTAGAGTCACTCTCGTATCCTCCCAGGGGCCTATCCTGCTTCAATTTCCAGGTTGTCTCAGAGATGGTCCCCCCATTGAGTTCCTATCTTTCTCCCAGCCCTCTCATTTCCTGCCTCAGTTCTCCCCCAAACTGTTCCCTCCTTATTATGTTCCTCTTTCCCTTTCCTACACAGTTCCTTCTTTTCATCCACTTCTGCTGTCTGTTCTATTTCCCCTTCTAAGTGAAATTCAAGCTTTCTCCCTTTGGCCCTCTTAGTTATATACCTTTTTGGGTGTGTGGACTCTAGAATGGTTATCTTGCACTATGTAACTAGTATCCTCTTATGAGTGAGTATATATCATGTGTGACTTTCTGGGTCTTGGTTACCTCACTCATGATGACTTTTTGTAGTTTCATTCATTTGCCTGGGAGATTCATGATTCCTTGTTTTTAATAGCTGAGTAGTACATCACTCTGTAAAAGTACACAATTTCTTCATCCGTTTGTCGGTTGATGAACATCTAGGTTGATTCCAGATTCTGGCTATTATGCATAAAGCGTCTATGAACATAGTTGAGCAAATGTCCTTGAGGTATAGTGGGCATTGGGTATATGCCCAGAGTGGTATTGGTGGGTCTTGAGAAAAAAATTAGTCCCAATTTTCTGAGATACCACCAGACGGATTTTCAAAGTGGGTATACAAATTTCCACTCCCATCAGCTATAGAAGAGTGTTCTTCTTTTTCCACATTGTTGCCAGCATGTGCTGTCCCTCTAGATTTTGATCTTAGCCTTTCTGCTTTGTGTGAGATGGAATCTCAGAATTGCTTTGAATTGCCTGTCCCTGATGACTAAGGATTTCGAGCATTTCTTTAAATGTTTCTCAGCCATTTGAGATTCTTCTTTTGTGAATTCTCTATTTAGCACTATACCCCATTTTTAATTAGATTATTTTGTTTGTTGTTGTTTATCATTTTGAGTTCTCTATGTATTTGGGATATTATCCTTCTTATGGAAGGCACATAAATAAACACAATAAAGGACTATACAGCAACTCATTAGCCAACGTCAAATTAAATGGAGAGAAAATGAAATCAATTAAACTAAATTTAGGGACAATACAAGGTTGTCCATTCCCATATCTATTCAAAGTAGTTATTGAAGTTATAGCTACATAAATAATACAAATCAAGGAAATAAAGGAGACATAAATAGGAAATTAAGATATGAAAGTGTCCCTACTCACAGATTGTACGATAATGTATATAAGCTACCCCCAATATCCTACCAGAGAACTCCTCCAACGGATAAAAACTTACAGCAATGTGTCTGGATACAAACTTTACTAAAAAAAAAGAAAAAAAAATCAGTAGCCCTCGTTAAACAAACAATAAACAGGTTTTGAAAGAAATTAGAGAAACAATGTCCTTTATAATAACACCAAACAATATAAAATATCTTCATATGAACAGGCAAGTTAAAGACCTGTATAACAAGAACTTCAAGTCTCTGAAAAAAGAAACCAAAGATGATACCAAAAGATAGAAAGATCTCCCATGCTTGTACTTAATAAAAATGGGCATATTAATTTAACCTTGGTGTAAAGAAACTTTCAAGAAAAGTGTCCACTTCACTTAGGTTTTCCCATTTTGTGGAGTAAACTTTTTTAAATAAGATCTAACAATTCTTTGGGTGTCTTCAGTATCTGTTGTTAATTTCCCTTTCCATTTCTGATTTTATTGATTTGGATGTTTTCTGTCTTTTAGTTCGTTGTGCTAAGGGTTTGTCATTTTTCTTGATTTTCTCAAAGAACCAACTCTTGGTTTCAATCATTTTTTGTATTGTTTTCTTTGTTTCTAAGTTATTGATTTCAGCCCCAAGTTTGATGATTTCTTGCCCCCTAAAATGCTTAGGAGTGTTTACTTCTTTTTTTCCCCTAGCACTTTCAGTTGTACTGTTAATTTGCTGATGTGAGCTGTCTTCAATTTATTTTGATGGCACTTAGGGCTATGAACTTTCCTTTTAGCACTGATTTCATTGTTTCCCATTAGTTTGGGTATGCTGTGCCTTTGCTTTCATTGAATTTTTGGAAGTCTTTGATTTTTATCCTTTGTTTCTTCTTTATTCCCTGACCCAATGGTCACTGAGTAGAGAGTTTTTCAGTTTCCATGAATGTGTAGGCTTTTTTCTACTTCTATTATGGAAGTCGAGCTTTAATCCATAGTGATCCAATAAGATACCAGGGCATATTTCACTTTTCTTGTATATATTGAAGATTATTATGTGGCCAACTATATAGTCAAAACTGGAGAAGGTTCTGTGAGGTAATGAGAAGGGTATATTATTTTGTTTTTGGATGAAACATTCTGTAGAAATCTGTTAGGTCCCTTTGGTTCATGATCTCTGCTACTTTCATCATTTCTCTGTTTGGTTTCTGTCTCAGTGAGTTTGCACTGGTATGAGTGGCATGTTGAAGTATATACTATTAATGTGTGGGAATCAATGTCAAGTAAACAAATTAATCTGTCATATAGGAATTCTTAAGAGAATAGAAGCATAAAGTCTTCCAACCAAAAAAACCCATGGCCAGATGGTTTTAGCACAGAATTCCACCAGAACTTTAAAGAAGAGCCAATACCAATACTCCTCAAACTCTTCCACAAAATAGAAACGGAAGAAACACTGCTAAAGTCATTCTATGAGGCCACATTCACTCCGATAACAAAACCACACAAAGACCCAACATAGAAAGAGAATTTCAGACCAATTTACCTGATGAACATAGATGCAAACATACTGAACAAAATACTTACTACAAGAATCCAATATAACATAAAGAGTATCATATACCATGATCAAGTAGGCTTCATTCCAAGGATACAGAGGTGGTTCAACATACAGCAATCTATCCATGTAATTCACCATATAAATAAGCTGAAAGAAAAACAAAGTTGACCATCTCATTAGATGCCAAAAAAAGCCTTTGATAAGATCCAACACAACATCATGCTAAAAGTCTTGGAAAGATCAGGCATACAAGATCCATACCTAAATATAATAAAGACAATATACATGAAGCTGGTAGCCAACACCAAATTAAATGGAGAGAAACTTAAAGCAATTCCAATAAAATCAGGGACAAGGCAAGGAGGCCAACTATCTCCGTATCTCTTCAACATAATACTTGAAGTTCTCACTAGAGCATAAGACAACTAAAGGAGATCAAGGGGATACAAATTGAAAAGGAAGAAATCAAAGTATCCCTCTTCACAGATTGTATGATAGTATGCATAAGTGACCCCAAAAATTTCACCAGAGAACTTCTACAACTGCTAAACACCTTCAGCAATGTGGCTGGATACAGAAGTAACTAAAAAAAAAAATCAGTAGCCCTTCTTTACACAAAAGATAAATGGGTTGAGAAAGAAATTAGGGAAACAACATCCTTCATAATAGCCAAAATAATATAAAATACCTGGGGATAACTAAACCAAGCAAGTGAAAGGGTTATATGACAAGAATTTCAATTCCTTGAAGAAAGTATAGGTAGAGGACATCAGAAGATGGAAACATCTCCCATGCTCATGGATAGGTAGGATCAACATCATAAAAATGGCCATCCTGCCAAAAGCAATATATAGTTTCAATGCAATTCCTATAAAAATACCAACACATCTTTTTACAGACCTTGAGAGAACAACCCTGCCTCAAGAAAAGAAAAGGAGAGAGAGAATGCACACCTAAAGAGTGCTATTTTCTAAGCCTTAATTTTACTTTGTCATATCTAATAGTTTACATGTTTAACACCAAATTACTTCTGTAATGTTTTCTGAATATGCATGTGGAAATAAACTTACTTTTTTCAGTAGGAAAAACTACTTTTATTAGTAGGAAAAACAAAGTTTTATCTCACATTTGATATCTAGAACTTAAACATTTATCTATGTAGTAATTGGACAGTGATGTTTATCCTAGTTGATTGGTCCATTCAAGTTCAACCTGAGATGTGAACATGACATTGTTTTTCTTGATTACTAAATGAGAAAAAGAGTTTCTATAGATTTTTTTCAGCAGCTTAAGGATCTCTACGTTAAGTAGTGTATACCTCACTGCTGATCAACAAAACTCAATTATATCAGTGTTTTTGAATGTTTTATTGTTGTTGTTTGTGTTTGTTTGGATGGCTGTTTGTACTTTGTTTTGTTTTGTTTTTTGAGAAGTGTTTACTGGTAAACCAGGAAAAGAATTTGGAAAAGACAAGCAACAAAAAAAAGTATGTGATGTGGCTTATTTACCTGTAAAGATATATAAATATATTTTTTGGGAAAAAAACTATTATTTGATATGTAATGCTACTTAATACCCTCTTAAAAGTACATATTATATTTATTATTTTTATGAAATTGAGAATTTCATATGATACAATTTTATGGAGATTTAAAGTGGATTTAGGAGAAGTTAGGGAAAGAAATCTGGTATGAATATGAGCAATTCATATCTGATGAAGCTTCAAATGAGATGAAGTCTCCTTGGGGTTGGAAGGTTTACAATGAGGTAAATTTGTACAAAACAGTTTATGTTTCCAAAAGTCAAAATGATTCATCTATAAACTGGGTAATAGCATATTAAGACATAGATGTATATCAAGTACTTGTATGAAAATCTGTCAAATATTATGGAATCTTTGATATTTATTCTATTGTTCATATTTTCAGAATTTTAAAAAAGAAATTGCAATGTTCTTAATACTTTATTTATCTTACTTTTTGCTTTTCATGGCAAAATTAGATTGTAACATTTAAAATTATAGTTTAATATTGGTAACATTTTTGAAATGAATATATCATCCATATTTCAATTGATATCTAGAAAATAATCTTTCTTTGATGTTTTGGCCTATTCTGTGATGTAATTTAAAAAAATCAAAGCTGAGTAACATTTGGAGAGAAAGAATAGATATTCTTTCCATTGCTGTTGCTGGGAAACTCCAAATTAAAGACACTCATCACTGGCAGGGGTCTACAGACTGCATAGTCCTGTATGAGGAGGAAGAAGGACAGGACAAAGGAAGCAGAAAGTCTGAAGAGAAAGAAAGTAGAAGGGGAGAAGAGCAAGGGGATGAGAGGAAAGGAAACAACTTCATCCATAACATCTCAACATATGAAGCCATCTCATTTGGTAAGAACTGATCCAACTTCCTTTACTTTCTATGTCATGTCCCTCAAAATATCTATTAATTGTTTTTGAGTTAAGATAATGTACTAAAAGGACAAACTTGGAAGCAGGTAGGTCTACAGCCTAACTCTGCCAAGAGAGGGTAGGCAATTCCTTCACAATTCCTGCTCTACAATCAATGTCTGTCAGAGTAATGGGGTCAAACAGCTAAGGATTGATACTGTAATGTATGGAGAGAAAATGGGAACTGTCCAGGCAGCCACTGGTATGTCATTTCTTAGTTTTGGAAGCTGCAGGCCCTGTACTTCCTATAAAATAAGATATATTTATCCCTCTCGGGTCTCTGAAGTGATTGAAGAATAGAGAGCTAGATCTATCTCATAGTTAAATTTTGGGTTGTTTAGGAATCAAGAGGGTGTTCTGGATCTAAGAAGATGTTTTTGAAATTGTGATGCAAGTTAGTATGAAAGCTGAGTTAGATATAGAACTTTATTATTCAGCTATCAGGGACAATGAAATTATGCAATTTGCAGCCAAATGGATGGAACTAGAAAAGCTCATCCTGAGTGAACTAACCCAGACTCAGAAGGACACATATGGCAACTATTCACTTATAGTAAGATTTTAGCTGTATAGTAGAAGGTATCGATACTACAACTAATACACCAAAGGGAACTTGGACATAGACTTCTTATTTTTAATTTTTATTCTTTATTTATTTTTTATATATTAGCTATATTTTTTCTAATTTTAGTCTTTTTTATCTATTGTATGCTTATTGGTTTGTTTAGTAGTTCTCTCTCCTGGGCAATGAGACACTTTTCACTGATGGTACTGCTTTGTAGATCCCCAATGAATGAAGAGGCTCTTGGCCCTCATATGACCTCTCAACTGAGATGAGGGCATGTTATATAAGGACACTCCACCCCATAGAAATGGGATGGAAGGGTTAGGAGGTAAAGAAAAAAAATGAAATGTGATGTTTCGGCCTTTTACTACTAATTGTCATAAACTGTTTAGGATAATTAAGAAATGCAAACTAATGGTTATGGAAGCCGGTCATTCTGTTAGGTACTATGACAGCCTATTATAGTTACTTTCTAAGCTAATCAGAAATAAACCTGCTAAGAGACAAGCAACATCTGCTTACCCTAATATAAGAGATAGATAGGGCCTCTTCAAAAACCTCAAGAGATCTGCAGAATATGGCATTCAAAGATGTTTTCATAACTTTAGATTTTTTTTATATCAAGACATATCAACTCCTGACAGCACCCCCTATTGTACTCCAAGTAGAAGATGAGCACCAAAGAATCTGCAGTGGGAGATGATTGAATTAGTCACAAGCCTATCTCTTGGTAGGAAAAGCCCCTTTCTCCAACTGTAGACAGAATGCTATCCAAAAAGGACAAAACCTGGAAGCAGGTAAGTCGACAGCCTAGCTCTGCCAAGACAGGGTAGGTAAGTCCTTCATAACCTCTGCTCTACAATCAATGTCTGTCAGAGAAACGGGGAGAATTGACTGAAGATCGATGCTGTAATGTATGGAGAGAAAATGGGAACTGTCCAGGCAGCCACTGGTATGTCATTTCTTAGTTTGGGAAGCTGCAGGCCCTGTACTTCCTATAAAATCAGATATATTTATCCCTCTCAGATCTCTTAGGTGGTTTAAGAACAGATAGCTAGAGTCTCATAATTTAATTTTGAGTTGTTTAGGAGTCAAGAGAGTGTTATAGTTCTAAGAAGATACTTTTAAAATTGCGTTGCCAGTTAGTATGAATGTTAAGTCAGATATAGACCTTTAAACTCATGGAGATGTTTAGATAGTAGAATGTTAAAGTCAGGTACCAAATACATATGCACTGGTCATTGGGAATGTACATTAAGCCATATAACCTTCCTAACTGTGGCCTAATTACCTCTGTTGTACTGTATTGTATTTGTTATTATAAGAGAAAGAGCCATTTGTTGGACTGAAAGGGGAAACTGTAGGGGGAAATAAGATATACCTTAAACTTAAAAGAAAAAATAAAAGGGAAGAGGAAGGGGGGTTGAGGGTGGGAGGGTGGGACTGGAGGGGGAATAGGGAGGGGACTGCGATTGAGATGTAACTTGAAGAAATAAAAAATAAAGGAAAAAAATATAGAACTTTAAACTCATGGAGATGGTTAGATAGTAGAATGTTAAAGTCAGGTGCTAAATACATATGGACTGGACATTGGGGATGTATGCTAAGCCCTATAACTCTTATAATTGTGACCTAATTATTTCTGTTGTTTTGTATTGTATTTATTGTTATAAGAGAAAGAGCCATTTGTTGGACTGAAAAGGAGAACTGTTGGGGGGAAAAGATACACCTTAAAGTTAAAAAAAAAGGGAAGAAGATGGGAGGAAGAGGGTGGGAGGGTGGGACTGGATGGGGGAGTAGGGAGGGGATTGTGATTGAGATGTAACTTGAAGAAATAAAAAGTAAATTAAAAAAAAGGAACAAAAACAATAAAAAAGATAATGTACTAAAAGGTAGTGAAAACAACAGAATCAGGAATAAAACCAATATTCTCATTTGAAATTTGAAAGTTTAAAGAATCATAAATCCTCTAATTATAAATCTCAGTACATAATTGCCATGTTAAGGTATCATGGAGGTGAAACATACCCATTCCTATGAAGACACAGAAATATAACTCACAGACTTAAGTGTAAAACAAATGTTCACTGATTAAATAGAAAAATGATGAGATAGGGAAAAAAAATCATATTTATCCAGATGTCATGAAAGCAAGTCCACAGATCAGATTTGCAATGTATCCAAATATTTTAGAAAGCATAATTTTATTCTTAAAACCTTAACAGTATTTCAACTGATGTGCAAATATTTATTGAGATTATTCATTCTCCCTCTATTTTTCTGTCTACCTCTTTAACTTCATACATCAGTATAGCTATTCAGCAAGTATGAATACTGTAAAATATTCTTTTATACTATTTTTTGAGGGAGAAAAGAATCACATTCAAAACCATAAAAATATAAATATATCTTTTCTTACATATACTTAGCAATGTCAAAACAACTGAATGAATTCACTAGACTGTTTTATATATTCAGAATTTGAGGATTTTTTTTTCAGTGCAGATGAGGTGCTGCTTACAGAAACGACAAACTTCTGAGTTCCTATGCTTTTATTTATCTTTTAAGTTACCTGGTAACCACATAAGATCTTGTTAATAAATTGCATTAACATGTCTCTTTTAAAACACTTGGTGATACATGAATCTCTCCTTGGAGACTAATCCAGGTGATTTTTAAGATATAAAAAAACATAAGGAATTTTGTAATCAAGCAAAAGCTTCAAAAATTATGATGCTGTATATGCCATGTCCCTGGCTGAGGATATAACATTTCTAAATAATTTGCTATATAATACAACTAGTGTATGTTTGGAAATTGTTATTTCTTGAAGAGATTCAAGTTAGATTGTTATGCTATGACTCTTGCCAAGATTATTCTAAAAGGGGTGAATTTTCATGATTGCCAAGATTAATTGATTTGGTTTAGGAATGGGTTGTGCCATTCTTTTGGTAACTTGGTCGTGAAACAAGGAGAGAGAAAAGCAAATTTACAAACAATTAAAAAGAAAGAAAGAAAGGAGAGTCCCAACAGCTAAACAAATGTATTGAAATGTATAAACACTTTTTCAGTCATGATGAAAGAAATAATTTAAGTATTCTAATAATTGTATAATGAAATACACTTCTGATCTTTAAGGAGAGTCATCATGGCTATCTAATTACAATGTCAGGTCATTAGGTTTTTCCAAGCTATCAATATTCTAATATGATAAAATATGAAATACTTTCATTGTGTCATTTTTTAACCTTTCTTAAAAATAATTTCCAAGTTTTTTTTAAGGAGCACATCTTAAATTATGCTTCAGATTGACTTTCTCTGAATAGAAATGTCTGCATTCCTGCCTAATATTAAGTAGTCACTGTTTTTTGTACCTCTGTTTTCTCTCTACTAGTTTAGAAATTGAATTAATTGGTGAGGACCTATGGACTGGAAGTGAAGTCTGGAAGCTGTGAAGGCCAAGCAAAGCCTGGATGTGGATTCAGCATTCAGGCCATTGAGCTTTTCAGCATATGTTATAACATAATGCAACTACTTACTCACAGCACAATTGACTTGACTCTCCTCATCATAAAAATGAAGACATATAAATCATTCATCTTTCCACACTTTCAGACACAAATCTGGAAACATCTGTGGCTTTTTGCTTCCCTTTGCAATGATCATACTGGAGGCTGGAGTCTGTTTTCTTAGGAACTGCATCCTGAACAAATCTGAATATTTTGACATGTTTCTCAGTAACTTCTTTTTGGTATTTTTCCCTTTATAAGTTTTGCTTTTTCTCCATTATGTAGCTAATGATAGCTGTGACCTAATAACAGTGAAAAGTACCAATGCAGCATTTAAAGAGTCAAAATCTGGTATAGGAAAACACAAAGGAAAACCGAGATATTTCATTACTAAATGGTACAGGACTACCTGAGATACTTAAAGGTGCCAATAATGTGACACGTTTTTGCTATAGTGTTAGCTTTTAGAAAACAAAAGATTTTGCTTGTAATGTTCTAGGGGAATAATAATACCTGTGTAAAATAGATGAGTAAACCGTTTACAGAAACTTTTCTGTAACATAAGTGAGAATGTCTTGGAGATACAGATATATTATTAAAATATTACAAGTTCTCTTAACCCTACATTTTAAAAAATAAAATAAGGTTAACATTGGGATTCAGTCATCTCAGTTTCTTCTAAGGAATCTTTCCTTTAACAGATATTTATTTTGATGGATCCAACCTTCAAAATTTAAAAGAAAGAAAAATGATTTTAAATTATCTTGAGATTTTTTTCCTCCCCCAAATTTGCCCACGAACCTGATTGACCCTTTTCAGATACTTAAGGGCAGTAAAGATGGCTCATTGGGTAAATTCATTGGCCACCAAATCAGAAAACCTGGCTTAAATTTCCAGAAGACATAGTGTCCAAAGACATAATCCGAAGACCACAAGTGGTCATCTAACCTCCAGAAGTATTCCATAATATCGCTGAATCCCTGCACGAGCACAGGCATGAGTACACACACATTGATGCACACACACACAAATTAATTTAAAAAAGTAAAAGTTTTGAGAGATAGCTCAGAGGTTAATATCACATATATCTCTTATAGCAAACCTGAGTTCTGTTCCCAGCCCTATGTCTAGTGGCTCATGATCACATAAAACTTCTGCTTCAGTGGCTCTGTGCCTTCTTACTGACTTCTATTGACACCCACATTCAATACACACACACACACACACACACACACACACACACACACACACACACACA
>CAJQZJ010030926.1:34578-47869 GCA_907164525.1 Lophiomys imhausi
ACACACACACACACACACACACACACACACACACACACACACACACAAATGCGCGAGTGTTTTGAGTGGTGAAGGTTGTACAAGTTTGCATTCCCACCAGCAATGGAGGAGTGTGTAGGGGCTAGATAAATTAGATTTAGAAAATATATAGGAGTTTCTGATACTGTCTCTTAATTTGGGGCCTGAAGAGCATTATCAGCATGAAGTCAGCAAAAACAGGAAAGACTTAATAGACTGAAAAACAGGAAAGACTCAATAGACTGAAAACCAGGAAAGACTCAATAGACTGAAAAACAAGGTTGAAGTCAGGAAAACAGGAAAGACTCAATAGACTTGAAGAAACAAAGTATCTGGCCTGACATTGTTTTCAGCTGCTAAGTGGGTGGAGCCCAAATTAAGCTGAAACAGAGATTCCTCCTATTTGAGGACAGTGCGTGGAGCCAAGAAGAGAAGAGGCCCCTGATGCTAGAGAGCTCCAAGAGTCCTGCTGAAAAAACGGCTGGCCATTGATGGCCAGCTCTCTCCCTGAAGCAGAAAGAAGCCGGTGAGCAAAGAAAGCCTGAGCAAGACACCAAAAGGCCCAGGACTGGACCCTGTGGCTCAGCTTTTGCCTAGAGGGGTTTGATCTGTCCAAACAGTGGCCTAAAGGAAACGGTGCCTGGCTTTAAGGACTGAGGCAGAACAGCTGAGTTTCTGATTCAAAAGAAGTAAGTTGGCCTGTAGACGGCTGGGGTCTCCCACAGAGAAGAAAGCATGAAGCCTTATTTAAAGTGAGACTGCAATAACCAACTTACCCTGACGAACCTGCATCTGAGAGATCCAGAAAAAGGACTGCTAAGTGCGTTAAAGAATCTACAACAAAGACTGTGTTCCTGACAACTGAGGACCTGCCCCAGAGACTGTATCATTCTAAAGGTTATGAAAGTAGTTGTTATAATTATCAATAGGTTTAGTGGATAGGTTAAAGGGGTTGTAGGAATTTATAGGATTAATAGTTAAGAAATTGTTGGTGTTTGTTATAAGTGAATTTAGTAATAAATAAATAAGTGTTAAATAATAAGTTAAAAGATCGGTTACAGGAGTGTTCCCCTTTCTTCACAACCTCGCCAGCATGTGCTGTCATTAGAATTTTTTATCTTAGCCATTCTGACAGGTGTGAGAAGGCATCTCAGAGTTGTCTTGAGTAGCATTTCTCTGATAATTAAGGATGTTGAGCATTTCTTCGAGTGTCTCTTGGCCTTTAGAGATTCCTCTTTTGTGAATTCTTGGTTTAGCTCTGTTTCCCATTTTTTGATTAGATTATTTGGTTTCTTGCTATTTAATTTCTTGAGTTATTTATAAATTTTGGATATTAGCCCTCTGTCTGATGTTGGGTAGGTAAAGAGCTTTTACCAAGCTATAGGTTGCCATTTTGTTCTAATGTCCTTTGCCTTACTGTACAACCACTATGGAAATCAGTCTGGCAATATCTTAGAAAACTTGGAGTAGCTCTACCTCAAGACCAACCAATACAACTTCTGGGTATACATCCAAATGATTCCTCATCAAACCACAAGGACATTTCCTCATCTATGTTCATAGCAGCCTTATTTTTAATAGCTAGAAACTGGACAACCCAGATGTCTCTCAACCAAGGAATGGATTAAAAAACTGTGGTACATCTATACAATGGAATACTACACAGCCATCAGAAACAATGAAATCCTGCAATTTGCACCCAAATGGATGGAGAAGCTCATCCTGATTGAACTAACCCAGACTCAGAAATATGTACATGGCATCTATTCACATATAATTGGAATTTAGCCATATTGTACATGATAATTATTGTACAACCAACACAGCAAAAGAAACAGGAACATAGACTTTATTGATGAGACAATTTGCCCTAGTGGTGCTGCCATGTAGGCCCCCAGTATTTGAGGAGGCACTTGATCCTCATGTGACTGCTTAACTGGGGTGGGGGACTGAAGTGTGGGGACACCCCACTCTGGAGGAGTAGAAGGGGAGGCTGGGAGGGTAGGTAGAGGTGGAGGGGAGCACTCTGATGAGGATGTGACTTGAAGTAGTGAATAAACAATAAAAGAAAAAGTAGTGAAGGTTGTTGAAAACAACACTTATTACTCAGTTGATCAAGTCTGAACATTTTTCTTTTTATTGATATTTTCCTGCTTAGATTTCATTGGCAAAGCAACATGATTTCACAGCTATGTACCAGGTAGACCAACCTTTTGGAAATGAATGAATCATATGTCATTCATTCATTTAGACATCCTCTACAAACAGAATAAATTCAACAAGTACATATTAACCAATTTTAATATATGAACTTTTCTGTAAATAAAATTATTCAATGCTCATATAAATATGTGATACATAGATCATCAATCATTTTACTCAGTGAAAATAAAATGGGATAGTAAACTAGGCAAATAAAATAATTATTGATAAAGGCCTGTTAGGAAGATGTATAATTAAATTGCCTTCTCTTGAGAAATAGTACAATAAGTAACTGGCTTTTATGAATGCCTTTGTTATCAACTGTGATCAATAAAATATTTTACTTTATTTTTAGATGTGTTCCATCTAAAAATACAACAAAATAATTAAGCATTTTAAGAAGAAAATATATTAGATCAAAATCATACACACACACACACACACACACACACATATATATATGACTCAACCCTGCCTGCTGCCACTGTGGTATGGATTGGAATGAGGCTATAATCACTGACCTGCTTTGATCTCTGCCTCCTTTCCTGTGTATGTACATTCAGAGTTAAAGAGTTCTCCCATAGGCTGTAGGACCAATGTATAAAGTGTTGCCTATTATGGCTTTTTACAAAACAAAAAACAATATTGATCCCCCAGGAAAATAATGTACACAAGGAAAGAAAACTGAAATTGCCACAGGAAAAGATTTGACACTTGATAAAGGACATTTAAACTTTACAGAACTGGACAGAACTGAATTTTCCAGAAGTCCAGTGGTATCCCGTGGAAATGCTGAAAGGGGAGTGAGGTTGGTACTCTGAAAGCCTATAAAGTAACTTGTCACACTGTACTCCACAGATAAGCTGTGCTGATTTTGTGTCTCAGTATGCATTCAAATTAGAAATTGCATTGGGCTTACAGTGAGAAAATTGCAGATAAGAAGTTCATAAAAACACAACAGAGTACAGAAAGACATCAGTAAAACACTGATACCATGGTGCTGTAGTCTAGTCCTGGAATATACCTGTTCAAACAGGTACATGTTTTAAAGGGTTGGCCTTTAGCTTGGAAAATGGGAAGGTGTAGCAAACCTAGGAAGTTTGAGATCATTGCAGGACAGTCTATCTCAGGGGCTGTGGAGTGATGTGCTTTCTTTATTTCTATTTTTCACTGTCTGGAGTCTGAGTAAGATACCTCTGCCACACATTCCAATCATGAGGCACTTTGACATCAGAGGACCAAGCAAGTCTAATGATTAATCCTCAGAACTTTGAGCCAAAATAAACCTTTGGGCCTCTATAAGTTGATAATCTTAGAAAATGTATTATTTCAATAAAAAATGACTAACGTAGAGATATGGAAACTAGAAGAATTAGCTCAATAGATTAATGGATAGAATATACGATTAAAGATAAGGACCTAGAAGTACTGAGAAATGGATACTGATATATCAGACACCTCTCAAGAACAAAGAAAAAGAAAAAGCTATTTAGTTGGTAATGGTAACTCAAGAGTCCTAAAGAGGGACCATATTGCTCTATCACTCCTAGGATAGGATACCACTATGTAATTATGTAATACTGTGTTTCTTAGGGATATGCAGCGTTAGTTTCATTGGTTCCTAGAGAAAGTGCTTTGTTTTTCTCTACACACACACACAAACACACACACACATACACACACACACACACACACAAACACACAGAGTGAGAGAAAGAGACTTATTTGTGTTTGTTTTATGTGCCAGACACTAGCAGCTGATAGTTCCCCAATAAAGTGATTTCATTCTTTAAAGCAAATTTTTTCTTTCTTTTCTTTTCTCAACTGCTACCTTATTTTATCACCTTTTTAGTTGTAAACTGCATACGTTAAATAATTAAAAGTGAGAAACTGTTTTAGGAATGAGTCAGAAATTGTACAAACAAAATCCCCCAAGAATATTTTCCATGCAATATTTAACACTCATGATAAATTTGTGAGTCAAGATGTTATTATCTATAGTGTCTGCCTCTACCCACTGAGTAATTCTATCGGTCCTCATCTTCTATTTTAATAAACTATAAATAAAACACATGAGCTAAATGAATACTTTAAATAATGAATTTCCTTTTTTCCTTTACTTTTTTATTGTGTGTGTGTGTGCGTGCTAATTTCACATCATAAACCCTGATCCCACTCATCACTCTCTTCTCCCTCATACCCACCCTCCATCCTTACAATCTCTCCCAATGGAGGAGGGAAAAAATCTCACTGTAGAAACTGTAGTGTGTCACAGTGTGTCCCACAGTATTCCCTTTTGTCCACATTTTTTTTTTTTTTGTTGCTTTCAAATGTTCATTATAATAGTTCCTTGGCCAGGTATGAGGCCTCTGGATTCTGCTACTTTGTTAGTCCTGGAATTTCACCGGGACTCCTCTCAGATATCCTTTTGTTGTCCTGTGTCATGGAGATCCTGTAGTTTGTGTCTGTGGAACTTGCTTTTTCATGCACGCTAGCAGTTCATCCATTTCATTGGTAGGTTGGCCAATTCCAAAGCCCTGGTTCTGGTCCTGGGCTAGTAGAGCTAGTAGGGCTAGCTCTACTGTGCTGCCTGACAAATGTTGAGCATGTGAGGGGGAGGGGGTGGGGCAGGGACAGCTCTTCTGCTCTTGGGACCCCACTGGGACCAGATCTGTCTGCCTCTGATAGTGAAGGCAAAAGTTACTGGAGGGCAGAAGATCACCTCGCCAAAACTGCTGCAAAGGAAAAAAAAGGCAGGGCTAGCTCTCCTACGCTCACATGCTCACATGCTTGGGCCAGTTCAACCACAACCCCCACAGGGCTAGTAGCACTGTGATCCCCCGGTGAGGAGCAGGCCTTGCTTTCCAGAGTACTGCAGCTGGCCTAGGGTAGAGTCATCTCTCCTGATTTCATGCTAGTTCTGAGATAGCCCAATAGGGCTAGGTCTGCCATGATGCCCAGGTGGGTGATGGACCAGTTCTCTTAGCCCTCAGACATCAAAATGTCACCTGGTGGCAGCTCAGATCAGCAATGTCCACCTGGCTTTTGGAGGTAATGGTCTCCTGCTGCTGTAGGGCCATGGACCCAGTCATGGCTCCCTAGTACAGTAATTGTCAGAACCCCACCATGGTCCTAGGTGGTATCACTAGCTAGGGACCACATCAGGTGGTTGCTCACTATCCTCAAGTCTCCAGTCTGCCTTTCCTCATTGTGCCAACATCCTTCTGTTTATCTTTCTTTTCCATTTCTCTACCATTTACTTGCCACTCTTAGTGATGCTCTGGGTCTCTGAATGTATAGGCTTGTCTCAAGAGTTGTCTCAGGAGGCTATGTACCACTTGTGCATTATGTATTATGGCACCTGGTTGGGGTCATGTACAGCATAGTCTAACCCTCAGGCCTGCACGGTACCCTGCATGGCTCTTCATCTAAGGCTAGCTCCCTGGCCAGGCCACATGGTACCAGTCTGGTGGTTGTCTCAGGATTGCTCCTTGCCCAGCTCTCCTGTGTGGCCACTTGCCTGGGGTCTGTGGTGCCAGACAGGCAGGTTTCCTCAAGTCTCTGGCTTGTTTACTATTTTGGGAGCCCATCTGGGCTTGCCTGGTTCTGAATTGGTAGTGGTTTCAGGCTTGCTTTTTTTCAAGGAATATTAAACTATTCAAGTGTTACCAAACTTTTAGTACAGGATATCTATACTACAACCAATGCACCAAAGGGAACATGGACATAGACTTATTTGTTTTGTTTTGTTTATTTGTTTGTTTTTTAGTTTTCTCACCCTGGCAATGAGACACTTTTCACTAGTGGTACTGCCTCATAGGCCCCCAGTGTATGAGGAGGCTCTTGGCCCTCACAAGACTTCTGAACTGGAGTGAGGGACTGTTATGTAGGGACACACACTCCAGAGGAGTGGGATGGAAGTGTTAGTGCTGGGGTAATGTTAAGCATTCTAAATGTTAATTAATTGGTCCTGCTTGCTGTCTATTACTTACATTGACTCTGATTGGTTAAATAAAATGATGAGGCCTGAGATTGGGCAAAGAAAGAGAAAGGTGGGACTTCCTGAGATTAGAACAGGAAGCCTGCACTGTAGACAGAGGGTTCAGGCATTCCAGCCAGGAGCAGGAAGAAGAAGACACACGCCATGGGTTAGAAAAAAGAAGCTCGGTGTATCCAAGATGGCTGCGGCCTTCACGGACGTATTTTGATTTCGGAGTTAACAGTCACAGGGCGGCGAGTGTTGCAGGACACTGTACAAATGGCTCTACCCCTTCTAAATCTCACCCAACTACCCAGGGACAACTGAGGATCCCTGGGCAGGATGTTCCTTCCCACTCTCAGACACACAAGGAAGCAGCTGGATCCGGGAATCGGGATTCCCCGCATCCCCCACCAGGACAGACTCCGGGTAAGTACCAATCTAATACCCAGCTGGCAGATTCAGATCCCATGCAGAGATAATCCTCACCCTGCTGGGCACCACCAGGTCTCACACAGATGACCCAGCTACCTGGCGAAAGGTTGCGACCCTTGGAAGTGAGCACAGCTGGGCTGCAAAGTGCCTTCAGACTGCAGATCGCAACCGACTGCTGTGACGTCACTGGCCAGTTTCCAAGCCGTGGGAGCGGCAAGGCTATTGGGAGTGAAGGGCAGATTTATGTACCACAGGAACCAACCCCAGGCAAACTGCGAGATATTTGAAACTGTCGTATATCGGACTATTGTACTAGTACTGGCCCTTCTGGCAGGAAACCAGATCTTACTTGTACACAGCTCCACCACCTGGATTAGTTAGGTCTCCACCTAGGAGGCAGGCTGAATGACTCACCTTATAAGGATGGAGTAAGGCAACTCAAATCCTACACCAAAGCGCCCCCTTTGGACCCAAGTCCAGAAGACAGCTAAAAAATTCCACATGGCCAGAGGCCCCAGACAAAAACAAAACAAAACAAAACAAAACAAAACAAAAAAAACAGAGCGAAATGTCTCCAACAAAAGAAAGCAACGCTATTCCATCCAGCCTGAACCACCTCACCACAGCTGAAACACATGAAAACGATGATAATTCTACATTATAGAAAGTGATAGAGTCCCTTCAAGAAGAACTTAAATCTATGAAGGAATTCAAAGAAGCCACAATTTTACAAGTCAAAACAACGAATAACACCATTAAAGAGCTCCAAGCCAAGGTGACTCAGCTTGAACAGGAAAAGAACAGAGCAATATAAGATTTCCAGGCAAAAACAAGCAAACTGGAGAAGGAAATGTACAAAAGAAACACTACCATTCAAGACATGAAAATAGAAATGGAAACAATAAAGAAAACACAGTCAGAGTTAAAAGAGGAAATGGAGAATCAAGGGAAGAGAACAGGAACTACGGATGTAAGTATCAAAAATAGGATGCAAGAGATGGAAGACAGAATCTCAGGCATGGAAATTCTATGGAAGAAATCAGTACAATATCCAAAGAAAATGAGAAAGCTAAAAAATCTCTCACCCACAACATCCAAGAAATCAAGGACTCAATGAAAAGATGGAACCTAAGAATTATAGGCATAGAGGAAAGAGAAGACTCCCGACTCCATGGTCCAGGAAATATCTTCAACAAAATCATAGAAGAAAACCTCCCAAACCTAAGGAAAGAGATGCCAGTAAAAATCCAAGAGGATTACAGAACACCAAACAGATTAGATCAGAAAACAAACTCCTCTTGCCACATAATAATAGAAACTCCAAATGCAGAGAACAAGGAAAGAATATTAAAAGCTGTAAGAGAAAAAGGTCAAGTCACATAAAATGGCAGACCCATCAGAATCACACCTGACTTCTCCTCAGAAACTTTAAAAGCTAGAAGGGCCTGGACAGATGTCCTACAAGCCCTGAGAGAACATAAGTGCCCAGCCAGACTACTATTCCCAGCAAAACTCTCTATCAACAGAGATGGAGAAAACAAGATATTCTACGAAGAAATCAAATTCAAACAATATCTCCCCACAAACCCAGCCCTACAGAAGATCCTATAAGGAAAATTCTAACACAGGGAAGATAACTACACCCAAGAAAACAGAGGAAATAGAAACCTCCACAGCAACTAAACAAAAAGAAACACAAGACAGCCAGCTATACCAAAATAATGGGAAATAACAACCCCTGGTCACTAATATCCATCAGCATCAATGGACTCAACTCGCCAATAAAAAGACACAGACTTACAAACTGGATCCATAAACAAGACCCATCTTTTTGCTGTATACAAGAAACACATCTCACTATTGAAGATAAACACTATCTCAGAGTAAAGGGCTGGGGAAATGTTTTCCAAGCAAATGGACCCAGGAAACTAGCTGGAGTAGCCATCCTAATATCAAACAAAATAGACTTCCAATTGAAGTTAATAAAAAAAGATAGAGAAGGGCATTACATACTCGTTAAAGGAAATATCCACAAAGAGGACATCTCAATATTGAACATCTATGCCCCAAATACAAAGGCACCTACATTTATAAAAGAAACGCTGCTAAAACTTAAATCGCACATCGATCCAAACACTTTAATACTGGGAGACTTCAACACCCCACTCACAACTATAGACAGATCATCAAGACAGAAGCCAAACAGAGAAATAATGTGTCTAACAGAGATCATGAACCAAATGGATCTAACAGATATCTACAGAATGTTTCACAAAAACACAAAAGAATACACCTTCTTCTCAGCACCTCAAGGAACCTTCTCCAAAATCGACCATATAGTTGGACACAAAGATATCCTCAACAGATACAAGTAAATTGAAATAACCCCTTGTATCTTATCAGACCACCATGGAATAAAGCTGGACTTCAATAGCAAAAGAATCAACAGAAAGTCTACACTCACATGGAAATTGAACAACTCTTTATTAGAGGACCACTGGGTCAGGGAAGAAATAAACAAGGAAATCAAAGACTTCTTAAAATCCAACGAAAATGAAGACACAACATACCAAAACCTATGGGACACAATGAAAGCGGTGCTACCAGAAAAGTTCATAGCACTAAGTGCCTTCAAAAAGAAAATTGTGACAGCTCATATCAGCAAATTAACAGCTAAACTGGGTGAATTGGAAAAAAAAGAAGCTAACACTCCCAAGAGGAGCAGAAGGCAGGAGATCATCAAACTTAGGGCTGAAATAAACAAGTTAGAAACAAAAAGAACTATATAAAGGATCAATGAAACCAAGAGTTGGTTCTTCGAGAAAATCAACAAAATAGACAGACCCTTAGCCAAATTAACTAAAAGACAGAGGGAGAAGACAAAACTCAACAAAATCAGAAATGAAAAGGGAGAAATAACAACAGACATTGAGGAAATCCAGAGAATATTTGGATCCTACTTTAAAAATCTATACTCCACCAAATTTGAGAACTTAAGTGAAATGGACAATTTTCTTGATAGACTCCACCAACAGAAGCTAAATCAAGATCAGAAAACAGATTAAACAGCCCTATAACCCCTAAAGAAATAGAAACAGTCATTAAAAATCTCCCAACCGAAAAAAAAAAAAAGCCCAGGGCCAGATGGCTTTAGCAAGGAATTCTACCGGACCTTCAAAGAGGAGCTAACACCAACACTTTTCAAACTCTTTCACAAAATAGAATCTGAAAGAACATTGCCCCCTCTCAGGTCTCTGAGATGGTTGAAGAATAGATAGCTAGAGTCTCATAGTTAAATTTTGAGTTGTTTAGGAATCAAGAGGGTGTTCTGGATCTAAGAAGATATTTTTAAAATTATGAGGCAAGTTAGTATGAAAGCTGAGTTAGATATAGAACTTTAAACACATGGAGATGGTTAGATAGTAGAATGTTAAAGTCAGGTGCCAAATACATATGGACTGGACATTGGGAATGTATGCTAAGCCATATAACTCTTATAATTGTGGCCTATTTATTTATGTTGTTTTGTATTGTATTTATAGTTATAAGAAAAAACCATTATTTTTGTACTGAAAGGGAGAGCTGTTGGGGGGGAAAAAAGAAATACCTTAAAGTAAAAAAAAAAAAAAAAAGGGAAGAGGATGGGGGGGTTGAGAGGGAGCAGGGTGGAAGGGTGGGACTGGAGGGGTGAGTAGGGAGGGGATTGTGATTGAGATGTAACTTGAAGAAATAAAAAATAAATTATTAAAAAAGAACATTGCCAAACTCATTCTATGAGGCCACAGTCACCTTGATTCCTAAACCACACAAAGACCCAACAAAGAAAGAGAACTTCAGACCAATCTCCCTCATGAACATAGATGCAAAAATGCTTAATAAAATACTAGCAAACCGAATTCAAGAACACATCAAAAGTATCATACACCATGATCAAGTAGGCTTCATCCCAGGAATGCAGGAATGGTTCAACCTACGAAAGTCTATCAACGTCATTCACCATATAAACAAGATGAAAGAAAAAAACCACATGATAATCTCGCTAGATGCAGAAAAAGCATTTGACAAAATCCAACACCCCTTCATGCTAAAAGTTCTGGAGAGAACAGGCATAGAAGGACCGTACCTAGAAATAATAAAGGGAATATACAGCAAGCCAGTGGCCAACATAAAATTAAATGGAGAGAAGATTCAAACATTTCCTCTAAACTCAGGGACAAGACAAGGATGTCCACTTTCACCATATCTCTTCAATATAATACTTGAAGTTCTTGCTAGAGCAATAAGACAACTAAAGGAGATCAAGGGGATAAATATTGGAAAAGAAGAAGTCAAATTATCCTATTTGCTGATGATATGATAGTATACATAAGCGACCCCAAAAATTCCACCAGAGAACTCTTACAGCTGATAAACACCTTCAGCAAAGGGGCTGGAAACAAAATTAATTGAAAAAAAATCAGAAGCCCTTCTTTATATAACAAACAAATGGGCTGAGAAAGAAATAAGGGAAAGAACCCCCTTCACAATAGCCACAAACAACATAAAATACCTGGGGGTAACTCTAACCAAGCAAGTAAAGGACCTGTACATCAAGAACTTCAAGCCCTTGAAGAAAGAAATGGAAGAAGCCTTTAGAAGATGGAAAGATCTCCCATGCTCATGGATAGGTAGGATCAGCATAATAAAAATGGCCACCCTACCAAAAGCAATATATAGATTCAATGCAATTCCTATCAAAATAACAACACAATTTTTTATAGACATGGAAAGAGCTATTCTCGATTTCATATAGAGCAACAAATTCCCAGAATAGCTAAAGCAATCCTGTACAATAAAAAAACGTATGGAGTACAGATTCCAAGCTGTACTACAGAGCAATAGTTGTAAAAACAGCATGGTTTTGATATAGAAACAGACCAGTAGATCAATGGAACCGAATTTAAGACCCAGAAATGGACACGCACTTAATGGCCAACTAATTTTTGACAAAGAAGCCAAAATGGCACAGTGGAAGAAGGACAGCATCTTCAACAAATGGTGCTGGTCCAAGTGGATATCTACTTGTAAAAGAATGAAATTAGACCCATACTTACCACCTTGTACAAAATTTAAGTCCAAGAGGATCAAAGACCTTAACATAAGGCCGGTCACACTAAATCTACCAAAAAAAAAAGTGGGGGAAACCCTCAAACTCCTTGGCCCAGGCAACAATTTCCTGAACAGAACACCAACAGCTCAGGACCTGAGATCAACAATCAATAAGTGGGACCTCATGAAACTGAAAAGCTTCTGTAAGGCAAAGGACACTGTCATTCGAACAAAACGGCAGCCTACAGACTGGAGAAAATCTTCACCAACCCCACATCTGACAGAGGGCTAATATCCAAAATCACCAAAGAACTCAAGAAATTAAATGCCAAGAAACCAAATAATCCAATCAAAAAATGGGGGACAGAGCTAAATAGAGAATTCACAAAGGAGGAATCCCTAATTGTTGAGAGACACTTGAAGAAATGCTCAACATCCTTAATCATCAGAGAAATGCAACTCAAGATGACTCTGAGATTCTATCTCACACCTCTCAGATTGGCTAAGATCAAAAGCTCAAATGACAGCACATGCTGGCGAGGGTGTGGAGAAAGGAGTACCCTACTCCATTGCTGGTGGGAGTGCAGGCTTGTGCAACCACTATGGAGGTCAGTCTGGTGTTATCTTAGAAAACTTGGAATAGCTTTGCCTCAGAACCCAGCCATACCACTTATGGGTATACAACCAAATGCCTCTTCACGGAATCATAAGGAAGTTTCCTCATCTATGTTTATAGCAGCCTTATTTGTAATAGCTAGAAACTGGAAACAACCCAGATGTCCCTCAACTGAAGAATGGGTTAAAAAACTGTGGTACATATACACAATGGAACATTATTCACCTATCAGGAACAATGAAATTATGCAATTTGCAGCCAAATGAGGGAACTAGAAAAGCTCATCCTGAGTGAGCTAACCCAGACTCAGAAGGATGCATATGGCATCTATTCACTTATAGTAGGATTTTAGCTATATAGTAGAAGGTATCGATACTACAACTAACACACCAAAGGGAACGTGGATATAGACTTTTTTTTAATAATTTATTTTTTATTTCTTCAAGTTACATCTCAATCACAATCCCCTCCCTACTCCCCCCTCCAGTCCCACCCTTCCACCCTCCTCCCCCTCAGCCCCACCATCCTCTTCCCTTCTTTTTTTCTTTTTTTTTTAGTTTAAGGTATTTATTTTTCCCCCCAACAGCTCTCCCTTTCAGTCCAAATAATGGTTCTTTTTCTTATAACTATAAATACAATACAAAACAACAGAAATAAATAGGCCACGATTATAAGAGTTATATGGCTTAGCATACATTCCCAATGTCCAGTCCATATGTATTTGGCACCTGACTTTAACATTCTACTATCTAACCATCTCCATGAGTTTAAAGTTCTATATCTAACTCAGCTTTCATACTAACTTGCCTCATAATTTTAAAAATATCTTCTTAGATCCAGAACACCCTCTTGATTCCTAAACAACTCAAAATTTAACTATGAGACTCTAGCTATCTATTCTTCAACCACCTCAGAGACCTGAGAGGGATAAATATATCTGATTATATTGGAAG
>CAJQZJ010030928.1:0-14111 GCA_907164525.1 Lophiomys imhausi
GGGGGGGGGTAGGTAATATTTCTCCTGAAGCAAATTTGGTTTTTTGACAATATATAAAGTGTTATCTTTCAATCTGGTTTAAAGAAGAAATTATTTTGTTATTTTGGAGCTAAACCAGCTTTAGTGTATATATTTTGAGATCTCGAAGGACAATTTGTTTGTATTGAGTGGGCCTTTTGTAAGTAGCTTTTAATCTTAGGTCCTTCCAAACCCTAAGTGTGTGTCTCTGCATTCTAATTATTGGGATCAGAGGCCTGTGGTTCCCATCTGAAGGGATTAAAGATGTGTTCCACCACTCCTGGATCGAAGTTTTTTCCTATTTAGAGTTTGTTTTGTATCAGGCTGACCTTGAGCTCTGAGATCTGTCTGTTTCTGTCTCTAGTGTGTTGGGGTTAAGGGTGTACTCTTCTTGAATGATGGGATTAAGGGTGTGTACCCTCACCACCCTGTTCCATGTAACTCTAGAATTTATAAGTCCACTAACTCTATGGTGCTGCTCTGGTCTCTGCTGAAGGTAAAGGCATGGGTTAACACCACATTTCTCCTGTATTTTACCTTAGCTCTACGTTTTTTCGACACTTGAAGGTTTATAAAACCAGGTTGAACGGCTGTATCCTTTATTTTATTTACAGTGTTTTAACGTTGTTACCTGCTTTTTTTAATTAATAAATTTATTTGTTTGTGCTACAGGTTACATCCTTAACATATTGTCCTCTTTTCCTGCTTCCCAGCCCCACCCTCCCATGCTCTACCCCCTGACCTTTCCATCTTGATCCTCTGGGGGGGAGTGTCCCTGCATAACAGTCTCTCACCACAGATCAGGAGTCATATGAGGGCCAAAAGCCTCTTCATACACTGGGGGCCTATGAGGCAGTACTGCCAGTGAAAGGTGTCTCCTTGCTACGGGGGGAAAACTAAAAAAATGACCAACAGACACACAAACCCACAAAAACAAAGAACAACAACAAAAAAAGAGAGGAAAAAGAAAAAGAAAAAAAAGGAAAAGGAAAAAGAAAAAGAAATGAAAAAAAAAGTTTATGTCCATGTTCCTTCTGGTGTGTTGGTTGTAGTACAGATATCCTGTACGATATAGCTAAAATCCTAGTATAAGTGAATAGATGCCGTGTGCATCCTTCTGAGTTTGGGTTAGCTCACTCAGGATGAGCTTCTCTAGATCCATCCATTTGGTTGCAAATTGCATGATTTCATTTTTTCTTATAGCTGAGTAATATTCCATTGTAGAGATGTACCACAGTTTTTTAATCCATTCTTCAGTTGTGGGACATCTGGGTTGTTTCCAGTTTCTAGCTATTACAAATAAGGCTGCTATGAACATAGATGAGGAGACTTCCCTATGTCTCCTTGAGGTGTCCTTTGGGTGTATACCCAGAAGTGGTATGGCTGGGTCCTGAGGCAAAGTTATTCCAAGGTTTCTAAGATATCTCCAGACAGACCTCCATAGTGGTTGCACAAGTCTGCACTCCCACCACAATGGAGTAGGGTTCCCCTTTCTCCACACCCTCGCCATCATGTGCTGTCATTTGAGCTCTTTATCTTAGCCATTCTGACACGTGTGAGATGGAATCTCAGGGTCATCTTGAGTTGCATTTCCCTGATGATTAAGGATGTTGAGCATTTCTTCAGGTGACTCTTGGCCATTAGGGATTCCTCCTTTGTGAATTCTCTATTTAGCTCCGTCTCCCATTTTTTGATTGGATTATTTGGTTTCTTGGCATTTAGTTTCTTGTGTTCTTTGTAGATTTTAGATAATAGCCCTCTGTCAGATGTGGAGTTGGTGAAGATTTTCACCCAGTCTGTTGGTTGCCGTTTTGTTCTGACTGTGTCTTTCGCCTTACAGAAGCTTTTCAGTTTCATGAGGTCCCATTTATTGATTGTTGATCTCAGGTCCTGAGCTGTGGGTGTTCTGTTCAGGAAGCTGTCACCTGTGCCAATGAATTCAAGGGTTTCTCCTACTTTTTCTTCTAGTATCTTTAGTGTGCCCGGCCTTATGTTAAGGTCTTTGATCCACTTGGAATTAAGTTTTGTACAAGGTGATGGGTATGGGTCTAATTTCCTTCTTTTGCAAGTGGACATCCAGTTGGACCAGCACCATTTGTTGAAGATGCTGTCCTTCTTCCATTGTGCGGTTTTGGCTTCTTTGTCAAAGGTTATTTGGCCATAGGTGTGTGGGTCCATGTTTGGGTCTTCAATCCGATTCCATTGATAAACTGGTCTGTTTCTATACCATTACCACGTTGTTTTTATTACTATTGCTCTGTAGTACAGCTTGAAGTCTGGGATGGTGATACCTCCAGATGCTTTTTTATTGTACAGGATTGATTTAGCTATTCTGGGCTTTTTCTTTTTCCATATGAAGTTGAGTATAGCTTTTTCCAGGTCTATAAAGAATTGTGTTGGTATTTTGATAGGAATTGCATTGAATCTATGTATTGCTTTTGGTAGAATAGCCATTTTTATTATGTTGATCCTACCTATCCATGAGCATGGGAGATCTTTCCATCTTCTAAATGCCTATTCCATTTCTTTCTTCAGGGGCTTGAAGTTCTTGTTGTACAGGTCCTTTACTTGCTTGGTTAGAGTTACCTCCAGGTATTTTATATTGTTTGTGGCTATTGTTAAGGGGGTTGTTTCCCTTATTTCTTTCTTGGTATTCTTGTTTGTTGTATAAAGAAGGGCTTCTGATTTTTTTGAGATAATTTTGTATCCAGCCACCTTGCTGAAGTTGTTTATCAGCTGTAAGAGTTCTTTGGTGGAGTTTTTGGGGTCGCTTATGTATACTAACATATCATCTGCGAATAGGGATAATTTGACTTCTTCATTTCCAAGGTTTATCCCTTTGATTTCCTTTAGTTGTCTTATTGCTCTAGCAAGAACTTCAAGTACTATATTGAAGAGATATGTTGAAAGTGGACATCCTTGTCTTGTCCCTGAGTTTAGAGGAAATGCTTTAAGTTTTTCTCCATTTAATTTGATGTTGGCCACTGGCTTGTTGTATATTGCCTTTATTATTTCTAGGTACGGTCCTTGTATGCCCGTTCTCTCCAGAACTTTTAGCATGAAGGTGTGTTGGATTTTGTCAAATGCTTTTTCTGCATCTAGCGAGATTATCATGTGGTTTTTTTCTTTCATCTTGTTTATATGGTGAGTTACATTGATAGACTTTCGTACATTGAACCATCCCTGCATTCCTGGGATGAAGCCTACTTGATGATGATGTATGATACTTTTGATGTGTTCTTGAATTCGGTTTGCTAGTATTTTATTAAGTAATTTTGCATCTATGTTCATGAGGGAGATTGGTCTGAAGTTCTCTTTCTTTGTTGGGTCTTTGTGTGGTTTAGGAATCAGAATGACAGTGGCCTCATAGAATGAGTTTGGCAGTGTTCTTTCTGTTTCTATGTGGTGGAAGAGTTTGAAAAGTAATGGTGTTAGTTCCTCTTTGAAGGTCCGATAGAATTCCGTGCTAAAGCCATCTGGCCCTGGGCTTTTTTTTGGTTGGGAGATTATTAGTGACTGTTTCTATTTCCTTAGGGGTTATTGGGCGGTTTAAGCTGTTAATCTGATTTTGATTTAGTTTTGTTAGGTGGAATTTATCGAGGAAATTGTCCATTTCACTTAGGTTTTCAAATTTGGTGGAGTATAGATTTTTAAAGTAGGACCTGAATATTTTCTGGATCTCCTCAATGTCTGTTTTTATTTCTCCCTATTCATTTCTGATTTTGTTGATTTGGGTTCTTTCTCTTTGCCTTTTAGTTAATTTGGCTAGGGGTCTGTCTATTTTGTTGATTTTCTCAAAGACCCAACTCTTGGTTTCATTGATTCTTTGTATAGTTCTTTTTGATTCTAAGTTGTTGAATTCAGCCCTAAGTTTGATGATTTCCTCCTTCTGCTCCTCTTGGGCGTGTTTGCTTCTTTTTTTCCCAATTCACTCTGCTTAGCTGTTATTTCACTAATATGAGCTGTCACAATTTTCTTTTTGAATGCACTTAGTGCTATGAACTTTCCTCGTAGCACAGCTTTCATTGTGTCCCATAGGTTTGGATATGTTGTGCCTTCATTGTCGTTGGATTTTAAGAAGTCTTTGATTTCCTTCTTTATTTCTTCCCTGACCCAGTGGTCCTCTAGTAAAGAGTTGTTCAATTTCCATGTGAGTGTATACTTTCTGTTGATTCTTTTGCTACTGAAGTCCAGCTTTATTCCGTGGTGTTCTGATAAGATACAAGGGGTTATTTCAATTTTTTTGTATCTATTGAGACTATCTTTGTGTCCAACTATGTGGTCGATTTTGGAGAAGGTTCCGTGGGGTGCTGAGAAGAAGGTGTATTCCTTTGTGTTTGGGTGAAACATTCTGTAAATATCTGTTAGGTCCATTTGTTTCATGATCTCTGTTAGACTCAATATTTCTCTGTTTGTTCTCAGTCTTGATGATCTGTCCGTTGTTGGGAGTGGGGTGTTGAAGTCTCCCACTACTAATGTGTTGTGATCGATGTGCGATTTAAGATTTAAAAGTGTTTCTTTTACAAAAGTAGGTGCCTTTGTATTTGGGGCATAGATGTTCAGTATTGAGATTTCCTCTTGATGAATATTCCCTTTAATGAGTATATAATGCCCTTTTTTGTCTTTTTTCGTTAACTTCATTTGGAAGTCTGTTTTGTTTGATATTAGGATGGCTACTCCAGCTTGCTTCCTGGGTCCATTTGCTTGGAAAACCTTTTTCCAGCCCTTTACTCTGAGGTAGTGTCTATCTTTTGTAGCGAGATGTGTTTCTTGTATGCAGCAAAAGGACGGGTCTTGCTTGCGGATCCACTCTCTAAACCTGTGTCTTTTTATTGGGGAGTTGAGACCATTGATGTTGATGGATATTAGTGACCTGGGGCTGTTGTTTCCCATTAGTTTGGTATAGGTGATGGTCCTGTGCCTCTTTTGGTTTAGTTGCTGAGGGGTTTTCTATTCCCTTTGTTTTCTTGGGTGAAGTTTTCTTCTCTGGGATGGAATTTTCCTTCTAGGATTTTCTGTAGGGCTGGGTTTGTGGGGAGATATTGTTTAAATTTGATTTTGTCATGGAATATCTTGTTTTCTCCATCTACGTTGATAGAGAGTTTTGCTGGGTATAGTAGTCTGGCTGGGCACCTATGATCTCTCAGAACTTGTAGGATATCTGTCCAGGCCCTTCTAGCTTTTAAAGTTTATGAGGAGAAGTCAGGTGTAATTCTGATGGGTCTGCCATTGTATGTGACTTGATCTTTTTCTCTTACAGCTTATAATATTCTTTTTTTGTTCTGTACATTTGGTGTTTCAATTATTATGTGGTGAGAGGAGTTTGTTTTCTGATCTAATCTGTTAGGTGTTCTATAAGCCTCTAGGATTTTTATTGGCATCTCTTTTTTCAGGTTTGGGAAATTTTCTTCTAGACTTTGTTGAAGATATTTCCTGGACCTTGTAGTCAGGAGTCTTCTCTTTCCTCTATGCCTATAATTCTTAGGTTCCGTCTTTTCATTGAGTCCTTGATTTCTTTTATGTTGTGGGTGAGAGATTTTTTAGCCTTCTCATTTTCCCTGGATGTTGTACTGATTTCTTCCATCGAATCTTCCATGCCTGAGATCCTGTCTTCCATCTCTTGCATCCTATTGTTGATACATCCTTAGTTCCTATTCTCTTCCCTTGGTTCTCCACTTTCTCTTTTAACTCTGACTGTGTTTTCTTTATTGTTTCTATTTATATTTTAATGTCTTGTATGGTATTATTCATTTTGTACATTTCCTTCTCCAGCTTGCCTGTTTTTGTCTGAAAATCTTTCATTGCTTTGTCCTTTTCCTGTTCAAGCTCTGTCACCTTGTCTTGGAGTTCTTTAATGGTGTTGTTCATTGTTTTGGCTAGTAAAATTTTGGCTTCTTTGAATTCCTTCATAGATTTAAGTTCTTCTTGAAGGGACTCTATCACTTTCCATAATGCAGAATTGTCATCGTTTTCATGTGTTACTGTTGGTGTGAGGTCATCTGAATTGGATGAGCTAGGATAATTCTGCTTTGTTTAGAGTAATATTTCCTTGATTTCTATTTTTTCTTGGACCTTTGGCCATGTGTGTGTGTTTAGCTGTCTGTTCTTGTCGTTTTCTGTGCTTGGATCCACAGGTGATGCTTTGGTGAAGGAGTCGAATTGCTTGGCTATCTGTCGTTGCTTACAGGGGGATCTCAGGGTCACTGTGGTTTTAATAGCCTGAAGCACTGTGAGCTGGTGCAGCCTATTCCCAGGTACTGAGTAATGGTCTGGGATTGTTTCACTGCTCCCAGTTCAGACTTCTCTATGTTGCACACTGAGTGATCAGCCTGTAATGGTTCTGATGGTATGGACCTGTTTGTCCAGGCACAGATTTTGTGGGCTTTGTTTGTCATCATGGAGGCTGACAGGGCCTGGCTACACACCTAATATGTCTGGGTTTTCCAGAATACAGCTATGGTCCCCTGGCCTCTGGTTACCCACTAGGCTTCTCCACCACAGGCCTGGCTGCTTCCCTCCCTATCTGCTCCGCCGTGGGTGGGCGGAGCTTCGGCCCCTCCTGCCACCTGAGCCGGCCTCCTGCCCTAGCTGCTTTGCCGTGGGTGTGTGGGGCTTAGGAGCTGGCCCCCTTCCCTAGCTGCTTTGCCGTGGGTGTGTGCCGCCGCCTGAGCCGGCCTCACTCCCTAGCTGCTTTGCCGTGGGTGGGCCGGGCTCCATCCCCGCCCGCCTGTGCCCACTTCCCACCCTGACTGTTCTGCCCGCTGGCCTCCCGCTCCGGCTCGGCTACAGATCACTCGCCGAGCGCACTGTTTCTTCCTTGTTAAGACTTCAACTATTCTGCAAAGTTTCCTAAGTAGTTATAAGGTCTTCCTGAGGTGTGGGAAGCCCACTAGGCTAGTGGGCGATCGCCATGTGGCCTTTGATTCTGCCTGCTGTGTGTTGGGATCGATCTTACCAGGCGCCTCTCCAAATGGGAGTTCCCGAATCCCGGATTTAGTGGCTTCCATGTCTGCGAGAGATGGGGGGAGAGCCTTGCGCTGGGACTCTTAACAGTCCCTTGGGAGCTGTGAGTGTTCCCGGAGGGGCCAGACTCTCTGGTTTTTGCACAGTGTCCAACAACTCTGTGTTTTCTATGGCTATTTTCTCCCACATTCAAAATGCGTCTGTGCAGTTCGCCGCCATCTTGGCCCCCGACAACATAACTTCTTTTCACCTGATTGTCTTTCTATTCCTCTAGCCACAACCCATACCTTCTCTCTATTTCCCTTAATTTCTCCTCTTCCTCGATTTTTACTTTCTCTCTCTTCATTACACCTTTCAACTGATTCCTCATTTTAAACTGGTTCTACCATCATGATTCACCTCAGATTGGGATTACCAAGGCACCCAGATTTGGGGGTTCACCAGCTAATAGGTTCTTAGCCTCTCTAACACATGGACGGTTATTTTTGGATTATCCAGGCACTATTGTATGAGCCAATATAGTGAATGTATCCATCTGTCCGTCTGTCCACCATCCATCCATCTATCTACCATCTATCTAACTCTTCTATTGGTTTGTTCTTTAAGTGACTCTTTTATCAGGCTATTCAACATGTTTTCCTACTACTTCCAAAACATGAAAAGCAACAGGTGATGAAGCAACAAAAACACCCTAAACAAACATCAGTTACCAATAAAACGTGAATGAAAAATTAAAGGGAAATAAAGAAAATTAGAGGAATAAGAGGGAAGAGGACATTAAAGACGTCCTGTAGGGAAGAAGAGACATAAAGAAACAGATGAGAAAAAAGGAAATGTAATAGCAAAAGAAGGAATGCAGGTAGAAAGAACATGTCAAAATAATATCTCGAGGAAAGATTGGAGTTTAAAAAAAATGTGAGAACAAGAGTGAGGTCTGTAAAAAGGGCAGGGGTACTAGGAAAGTAAGAGCACAGATAATGGGGAAAATACAGATTACAAAGGATTCAGGCAAGTATTACAGAAAGAGATGAATGAATATGAGGTAGCTAGATAGGAAAGTGGGAACAAATACAATAAAGAAAAACAAATGGATTTTTCAAAAAACCAGAAATGATGTAAGGTCAGTAGTAAAAGCTTGTTGGAAGGAATGTGATCAATGGCCAGGTGTGGTGGTGCATGACTCTAACTCCTGCACTCTGGATGTAGAGGTGGAGGCTGGCCTGGTATAAATAGTGAGTTTTTTTCTTTTTTTTTGATTAATTTTGGTATGTGGTGTTTTTATTTATTTGGATATATTTTTTTAATTTTTTTTCCTTTATTTTTAATTTCTTCAAGTTACATCTCAATCGCTGTCCCCTCCCTACTCCCCCTCCAGTCCCAGCCTCCCACCCTCAACCCCCCATCCTCTTCCTTTTTTTTTCTTTTAAGTTTAAGGTATATCTTATTTCCCCCTACAGTTTCCCATTTCAGTCCAACAAATGGCTCTTTCTCTTATAATAACAAATACAATACAGTACAACAGAGGTAATTAGGACACAGTTATGAGGGTTATATGGCTTAACGTACATTCCCAATGACCAGTCCATATGTATTTGGTACCTGACTTTAACATTCTACTATCTAACCATCTCCATGAGTTTAAAGGTCAATATCTGACTCAACATTCATACTAACTTGCAAAACAATTTAAAAGTATCTTCTTAGATCTATAACACTCTCTTGACTCCTAAACAACTCAAAATTTAATTATGAGACTCTAGCTATCTGTTCTTCAACCACGTCAGAGACCTGAGAGGGATAAATATATCTGATTTTATAGGAAGTACAGGGCCTGCAGCTTCCAAAACTAAAAAAATTACATACCTGTGGCTGCCTGGACAGTTCCCATTTTCTCTCCATACATTACAGCATCGATCTTCAGTCGTTTGTCCCCGTTTCTCTGACAGACATTGATTGTAGAGCAGGGGTTATGAAGGACTTACCTACCCTGTCTTGGCAGAGCTAGGCTGTCGACTTACCTGCTTCCAGGTTTTGTCCTTTTTGGACAGCATTCTGTCTACATTTGGGGCAAGGGGCTTTTCCTACCAAGAGATAGGCTTACGACTAATTCAATCATCTCCCGCTGAAGATTCTTCGATGCTCATCTTCTACTTGGAGGAGAATAGGGGGTGCTATCAGGAGTTGATATGTCTTGATATAAAAAAAATCTTAAGTTACGAAAACATCTTTGAATGCCAAATTCTGCAGATCTCTTGAGGTTTTTGAAGAGGACCTATCTATCTCTTATATTAGGGTAAGCAGATGTTGCTTGTCTCTTGCCGGTTTATTTCTGATTAGCTTAGAAAGTAACTATAATAGGCTGTCATAGTACCTAACAGAATGACCGGCTTGCATAACCATTAGTTTGCATTTCTTAATTACCCTAAACAGTTTATGACAATTAGTAGTAAAAGGCCGAAACATCACATTTCATTTTTTTTCTTTAACTCCTAACCCTTCCATCCCATTTCTCTGGGGTGGGGTGTCCTTAAATAACAGTCCCTCATCTCAGTTGAGAGGTCGTATGAGGGCCAAGAGCCTCTTCATTCATGGGGATCTACGAAGCAGTACCATCAGTGAAAAGTGTCTCGTTGCCCGGGAGAGAGAACTACTAAACAAACAAACCAATAAGCATACAATAGATAAAAAAGACTAAAAAAAATATAAACCAATATATAAAAAATAAATAAAGAAAAAAAATTAAAAATAAGAAGTCTATGTCCAAGTTCCCTTTGGTGTGCTGGTTGTAGTATCGATACCTTCTACTATATAGCTAAAATCCTACTGTAAGTGAATAGATGCCATATGTGTCCTTCTGAGTCTGGATTAGTTCACTCAGGATGAGCTTTTCTAGTTCCATCCATTTGGCTGCAAATTGCATACTTTCATTGTTCCTGATAGCTGAATAATATTCCATTGTATAGATGTACCACAGTTTTTTGACCCATTCTTTGGTTGAGGGACATCTGGGTTGTTTCCAGTTTCTTGTTATTTCAAATAAGGCGGCTATAAACATAGACGAGGAAACTTCCTTATGATTCCATGAAGAGGCATTTGGGTGTGTACCCAGAAGTGGTATGGCTGGGTCCTGAGGCCGAGCTATTCCAAGTTTTCTAAGATATCCCAGACTGACCTCCTAGTGGTTGCACAGGCCTGCATTTCCACCAGCAATGGAGTAGGGTACCCCTTTCTCCACACCCTCGCCAGCATGTGCTGTCATTTGAGTTTTTTATCTTAGCCATTTTGACAGGTGTGAGATGGAACCTCAGAGTTGTCTTGGGTTGCATTTCTCTGATGATTAAGGATGTTGAGCTTTTCTTCAAGTGTCTCTCAGCCATTTGGGATTCCTCCTTTGTGAATTCTCTATTTAGCTCTGTCCCCCATTTTTTGATTGGATTATTTGGTTTCTTGGCATTTAATTTCTTGAGTTCTTTGTAGATTTTGGATATTAGCCCTCTGTCAGATGTGGGGTTGGTGAAGATTTTCTCCCAGTCTGTAGGCTGCCGTTTTGTTCGAATGACAGTGTCCTTTGCCTTACAGAAGCTTTTGAGTTTCATGAGGTCCCATTTATTGATTGTTGATCTCAAGTCCTGAGCTGTTAGTGTTCTGTTCAGGAACTTGTCGCCTGTGCCAATTAGTTCGAGGGTTTCTCCCACTTTATCTTCTAGTAGATTTAGTGTGACCAGTCTTATGTTAAGGTCTTTGATCCACTTGGACTTAAGTTTTGTACAAGGTGATAAGTATGGGTCTAACTTCATTCTTTTACAAATGGACATCCAGTTGGACCAGCACCATTTATTGAAGACGCTGTCCTTCTTCCATTGTGCCATTTTGACATCTTTGCCAAAATTTGGTTGCCATAAGTGTGTGGGTCTATTTCTGGATCTTCAATTCGTTTTTATGCCAATACCATGCTGTTTTTACAACTATTGCTCTGTAGTACATCTTGAAATCTGGGATGGTAATACCTCCAGATGTTTTTTTATTGTACAGGATTGATTTAGCTATTCTGGGCTTTTTGTTGTTCCATATGAAACTCAGAATATCTCTTTCCAAGTCTATAAAAAATTGTGTTGGTATTTTAATAGGAATTGTATTGAATCTATATATTGCTTTTGGTAGGATGGCCATTTTTATTATGTTGATCCTACCTATCCATGAGCATGGGAGCTTTCCAACTTCTAAAGGCCTCTTCCATTTCTCTCTTCAAGGGATTGACATTCTTGTTGTACAGGTCCTTACTTGCTTGTTTAGAATTACCCCCAGGTATTTTATGTTGTTTGTGGCTATTGTGAAGGGGATTGTTTCCCTTATTTCTTTCTCAGCCCTTTTGTTTGTTGTATAAAGAAGGGCTTCTGATTTTTTTGAATTAATTTTGTATCCAGCCACTTTGCTGAAGGTGTTTATCAGCTGTGCGAGTTCTCTGGTGGAATTTTTGGGTCGCTTATATACTATTATATCATCTGCAAATAGGTATAATTTGACTTCTCCGTTTCTGATGTTTATCCCCTTGATGTCCTTTAGTTGTCTTATTGCTCTAGCAAGAACTTCAAGTACTATATTGAAGAGATATGGTGAAAGCAGACATCCTTGTCTTGTCCCTGAATTTAGAGGAAATGCTTCAAGTTTCTCTCCATTTAATTTGATGTTGGCCACTGGCCTGTTGTATATTGCCTTTATTATTTCTAGGTACGGCCCTTGTATGCCTGTTCTCTCCAGAACTTTTAGCATGAAGGGGTGTTGGATTTTTTCAAATGCTTTTTCTGCATCTAGCGAGATTATCATGTGTTTTTTTTCTTACATCTTGTTTATATGGTGAATGACGTTGATAGACTTTTGTATGTTGAACCATCCCTGCATCCCTGGGATGAAGCCTACTTGATCATGGTGTATGATACTTTTGATGTGTTCTTGAATTCGGTTTGATAGTATTTTATTAAGTATTTTTGCATCTATGTTCATGAGGGAGATTGGTCTGAAGTTCTCTTTATTTGTTGGGTCTTTGTGTGGTTTAGGAATCAGGGTAATTGTGGCCTTGTAGAATGAGTTTGGCATTGTTCTTTCAGATTCTATTTGGTGAAAGAGTTTGAAAAGTATTGGTGTTGGCTCCTCTTTGAAGGTCCGGTAGAATTCGGTGCTGAAGCCATCTGGCCCTGGGCTTTTTTTGGTTGGGAGATTTTTAATGACTGTTTCTATTTCCTTAGGGGTGTTAGGGCTGTTTAATCTGTTTATCTAATCTTGATTTAGCTTCGGTAGGTGGAATCTATCGAGAAAATTGTCCATTTCACTTAAGTTTTCAAATTTGGTGGAGTATAGATTTTTAAAGTAGGATCCAAATATTCTCTGGATTTCCTCAATGTCTGTTGTTACTTCACCCTTTACATTTCTGTTTGTTCATTTGTGTTTTCTCCCTCTGTCTTTTAGTTAATTTGTCTAAGGGTCTGTCTATTTTGTTGATTTTCTCGAAGAAACAACTCTTGGTTTCATTGATTCTTTGTATAGTTCTTTTTGTTTCTAAGTTGTTGATTTCAGCCCTAAGTTTGATGATCTCCTCTCTTCTGCTCCTCTTGGGAGTGTTTGCTTCTTTTTTTTCAATTCACCCAGTTTAGCTGTTAATTTGCTAATATGAGCTGTCACAATTTTCTTTTTGAAGGCACTTAGTGCTATGAACTTTCCTCGTAGCACAGCTTTCATTGAGTCCCATAGGTTTGGGTATATTGTGTCTTCAATTTGTTGGATATTAATAAGTCTTTGATTTCCTTCTTTATTTCTTACCTGACCCAGTGGTCCTCTAGTAAAGAGTTGTTCAATTTCCATGTGAATGTAGACTTTCTGTTGATTCTTTTGCTATTGAAGTCCAGCTTTATTTCATGGTGGTCTGATAAGATACAAGGGATTATTTCAATTTTCTTGTATCTGTTGAGGCTATCTTTGTGTCCAACTATATGGCCGATTTTGGAGAAGGTTCCGTGAGGTGCTGAGAAGAAGGTGTATTATTTTGTGTTTGGGTGAAACGTTCTGTAGATATCTGTTAGGTCCATTATTTCTGTTAGACTGATTATTTCTCTGTTTGGCTTCTGTCTTGAGGATCTGTCCATAGTTGTGAGTGTGTGTTGAAGTCTCCAACTATTAAAGTGTTTCGATCAATGTGCATTTAAGTTTTAGAAGCATTTCTTTTATAAATGTAGGTGCCTTTGTATTTGGGGCATAGATGTTCAATATTGAGATGACCTCTTGGTGTATGTTTCCTTTAATGAGTATGCAATGCCCTTCTCTGTCTTTTTTTATTAACTTCAATTGGAAGTCTATTTTGTTTGATATTAGGGTGGCTACTCCAGCTTGTTTCCTGGGTCTATTTGCTTGGAAGACCTTTTCCCAGCCCTTTACTCTGAGGTAGTGTTTATCTTCAATAGTGAGATGTGTTTCTTGTATACAGCAAAAAGATGGGTCTTGTTTATGGATCCAGTCTGTAAGTCTGTGTCTTTTTATTGGTGAGTTGAGTCCATTGATGTTGATGGATATTAGTGACCAGGGGTCGTTATTTCCTATTATTTTGATATATCTGACTGTCTTGTGTTTCTCTTTTGTTTAGTTGCTGTGGAGGTTTCTATTTCCTCTGTTTTCTTGGGTGTAGTTATCTTCTCTGTGTTGGAATTTTCCTTCTAGGATCTTCTGTAGGGCTGGGTTTGTGAGGAGATATTGTTTGAATTTGTTTTTGTCATGGAATATCTTGTTTTCTCCTTCTATGTTGATAGAAATTTTTGCTGGGTATAGTAGTCTGGCTGGGCACCTATGTTCTCTCAGGGTTTGTAGGACATCCATCCAGGCCCTTCTAGCTTTAAAATTTCTGATGAGAAGTCAGGTGTGATTCTGATGTGTCTACCATTGTATGTGACTTGGCCTTTTTCTCTTACAGCTTTTAATATCTTTTCTTTGTTCTCTACATTTGGGGTTTCTATTATTATGTGGCGAGGGGAGTTTCTTTTCTGATCTAATCTGTTTGGTGTTCTCTAAGCCTCTTGGATTTTTACTGGCATCTCTTTCTTTAGGTTTGAGAAGTTTTCTTCTATGATTTTGTTGAAGATATTTCC
>CAJQZJ010030929.1:0-14579 GCA_907164525.1 Lophiomys imhausi
TCAATGTCTGTTGTTATTTCTCCCTTTTCATTTCTGATTTTGTTGATTTGTGTTTTCTCCCTCTGTCTTTTAGTTAATTTGGCTAAGGGTCTGTCTATTTTGTTGATTTTCTCGAAGAACCAACTCTTGGTTTCACTGATTCTTTGTATAGTTCTTTTTGTTTCTAAGTTGTTGATTTCAGCCCTAAGTTTGATGATCTCCTGCCTTCTGCTCCTCTTGGGAGTGTTTGCTTCTTTTTTTTCCAATTCACCCAGTTTAGCTGTTAATTCACTAATATGAGCTGTCACAATTTTCTTTTTGAAGGCACTTAGTTCTATGAACTTTCCTCGTAGCACAGCTTTCATTGTGTCCCATAGGTTTGGGTATGTTGTGTCTTCATTTTCGTTGGATTTTAAGAAGTCTTTGATTTTCTTCTTTATTTTTTCCTGACCCAGTAGTCATCCAGTAAAGAGTTGTTCAATTTCCATGTGAGTTTAGACTTTCTGTTGATTCTTGTGCTATTGAAGTCCAGCATTATTCCATGGTGGTCTGATAAGATACAAGGGGTTATTTCAATTTTCTTGTATCTGTTGAGGTTATCTTTGTGTCCAACTATATGGTCGATTTTGGAGAAGGTTCCGTGAGGTGCTGAGAAGAAGGTGTATTCTTTTGTGTTTGGGTGAAACGTTCTGTAGATATGTTAGGTCCATTTGGTTCATGATCTCTGTTATTTCTCTGTTTGGCTTCTGTCTTGATGATCTGTCCATATTTGTGAGTGGGGTGTTGAAGTCTTCCACTATTAAAGTGTTTGGATTGATGTGCGATTTAAGTTTTAGAAGCGTTTCTTTTATAAATGTAGGTGCCTTTGTATTTGGGGAATAGATGTTCAATATTGAGATGACCTCTTGGTGGATATTTCCTTTAATGAGTATGTAATGCCCTTCTCTGTCTTTTTTTATTAACTTCAATTGGAAGTCTATTTTGTTTGATATTAGGGTGGCTACTCCAGCTTGTTTCCTGGGTCCATTTGCTTGGAAAACCTTTTCCCAGTCCTTTACTCTGAGATAGTGTTTATCTTCAATAGTGAGGTGTGTTTCTTGTATACAGCAAAAAGATGGGTCTTATTTACAGATCCAGTCTGTAAGTCTGTGACTTTTTATTGGTGAGTTGAGTCCATTGATGTTGATGGATACATTGATGTTGATGGATATTAGTGACCAGGGGTTGTTATTTCCCATTATTTTGGTATAGCTGGCAGTCTTGTGTGTTTTTTTTTTTTTTTGTTTAGTTGCCGTGGAGATTTCTATTTCCTCTGTTTTCTTGGGTGTAGTTATCTTCTCTGTGTTGGAATTTTCCTTCTAGGATCTTCTGTAGGGCTGGGTTTGTGAGGAGATATTGTTTGAATTTGATTTTGTCATGGAATATGTTGTTTTCTCCTTCTATATTGATAGAGTTTTGCTGGGTATAGTAGTCTGGCTGGGCACCTATGTTCTCTCAGTGCTGGTAGGACATCTGTCTGGGTCCTTCTAGCTTAAAGTTTCTGAGGAGAAGTCAGGTGTGATTCTGATGGGTCTGCCATTGTATGTGACTTGGCCTTTTTCTCTTACAGCTTTTAATATCCTTTCTTTGTTCTCTACATTTGGAGTTTCTATTATTATGTGGCGAGAGGAGTTTCTTTTCTGATCTAATCTGTTTGGTGTTCTGTAAGCCTCTTGGATTTTTACTGGCATCTCTTTCTTTAGGTTTGGGAAGTTTTCTTCTATCATTTTGTTGAAGATATTTTCTGGACCATCGAGTCGGAAGTGTTCTCTTTCCTCTATGCCTATAATTCTTAGGTTCCGTCTTTTCATTGAGTCCTTGATTTCTTGGATGTTGTGGGTGAGAGATTTTTTAGCTTTCTCATTTTCTTTGGATGTTGTACTGATTTCTTCCATTGAATCTTCCATGCGTGAGATCCTGTCTTCCATCTCTTGCATCCTATTTTTCATACTCACATCCGTAGTTCCTGTTCTCTTCTCTTGATTCTCCATTTCCTCTTTTAACTCTGACTGTGTTTTCTTTATTGTTTCCATTTCTATTTTCATGTCTTGAATGGTATTGTTCATTTTGTACATTTCCTTCTCTAGTTTGCTTGTTTTTGCCTGGAGATCTTTCATTGCTTTATCCTTTTCCTGTTCAAGCTGGGTCACCTTGGCTTGGAGCTCTTTAATGGTGTTATTCGTTGTTTTGACTTGTAAAATTGTGGCTTCTTTGAATTCCTTCATAGTTTTAAGTTCTTCTTGAAGGGACTCTATCACTTTCCATAATGTAGAATTGTCATCGTTTTCATGTGTTTCAGTTGTGGTGAGGTGGTTTGGGCTGGATGGAATAGCGTTGTTTTCTTTTGTTGGAGACATTTCGCTCTGGTTTTTTTTTTTTTTTTTTTTTTTTTTTGGTCTGGGGCCTCTGCCCATATGGAATTTTTTTTGCTGTCTTCTGGACTTGGGTCCAAAGGGGGAGCTTTGGTGTAGGAGTAGCATTGCCTTACTCCACCCCCATAAGGTGAGTCATTCAGCCCCGCCTCCCAGGTGGAGACCTAACTAATCCAGGTGGCAGAGCTGTATACAAGCAAGCTCTGGTTCCCTGCCAGAAGGGTCCATACCAGTACAAAAGTCTGATATACGACAGTTTCAAATATTTCGCAGTTTGCCCGAGGTTGGTTCCTGTAGTGGGTAAATCTGCAGTCCAGCTCCAGTAGCCTTGCCGCTCCCGCAGCTTGGAAACTGGCCAGTGACGTTACAGACTGGGATCTGTGGTCTGAAGGCACTTTGCAATGGAGCTCTGTTCACTTCCAAGGGTCGCAACCTTTCGCCAGATAATTGGATCATCTGTGTGAGACCTGGGAGTGCCTAGCAGGGTGGGGATTATCTCTGCATGGGTTCTAAATCTGCTGGCTGGGTATTAGGTTGGAACTTACCAGGGGTCTCTCCTGTTGGGGGATGGGTGATCCCAATTCCTGGGTCCAGCGGCTTCCTAGCGTGTCCGAGAGTGGGAAGGGGTGTCCTGCCCAGGGATCTTCCATGGTCCCTGTGTAGCTGGGTGAGATTTAGAAGGGGCTGTGCCCTTTGTACAGTGTCCTGCAACACTTGCCACCTTGAGACTGTTGACCCCGAAATCAAAATACATCCGTGCCGGCCACTGCCATCTTGGATTCCCCCAAGGTTCTCTTCTTGTGTACTTGTGTCATTATTCCCCCTTGTGTGTCTATGTTCAAACTTATCTGTTGTGTTTTCTTTGAAATCCTCTGTATTTATTTCAGATTTTAGTGTTTGTAGGTCATTATTTATAACATTGTTGGCAAAATGGAAAAAACTAAACAGCATCATGCAGGGCATGTAGCTGAGCCTGTCAGATGAAAGCAGTTCCATTTTAAGTGATCCTCAAGTTGAACAAAGTTATATAATGTTGAATCTACACATGCAGGTCCCTTTACCAAGCACAGCGCTCACCTTTTGCATGGGCTTTCAAGTGGATATATACAAAGGAAGGGAAATGAAATCAGGGATCAAAACAGAATTTTAATATGCATTCATGTTGTTGCTGGCTAACTACACAAGCCTAATGAAAACCAAAACCTAGAAAAGCAGTTATAATCTTGATTCAGTGACAATTGCAACAATCAATCATTTTTTTTTGTTATGAGCATTTTTAACTCATCACGAGCTATAATACTCTGAGATGTATTTAGAGTCCAGAAGGAAGATCTAGGGAGATGATTCCTGTTTTGGAGGCAAGCAGTGTCCCCAGAATTGGTATAAGAAGTAAACATCCTGTTCATTCTTGGTGGGGAAAAATATTAATGTTGTCAGTTTCAACTCACATTGAATTTGTGCTATTCTTCCAAATCCAGTGGGGTTAATTCTTTTTCTCATTCACCTAAATCATCCACAGTGAAAAGATTTTCATCAGCAGGAATGGCCTGAGGGCTCCATTTTCTTCTCCCTGACCTTCTTTGCCATCTTCCTGTCACCCCTTTCACCATTTTCGCCCTGCTCTTCAGAAGGTTCTCTTAGCTAGTTCTCATTATTATTCGAAGTAAACGTTTCATGGCTGGCTATGTTGGTACCCTTCTTGTTTGCATCTCTTGGGACGCCATCTGTACTCACAGCATCATCAGCCTTATCACCACCTGCTCCCTGGATGTCCTGAGTGGCCTCTGCTTCCTCCTCCTTGTGGACCCGTTCAGGATGACATTCAAATACTCCTGACTACCGACTACCAAATACACTCCCTGCTCTAAGGAAAACTTTTCTCCTTTTCATATATTGTTCAAGTCTGTCAGATTTTTTCTTGCCTCTTCCTTTTCCTCCAAAGAGTCTAGGATGATTTCTTGGTAATGTTTATACGTAGGATAGGACATGTGCTCACTTTTAATTCCTTGAAAATGTCTTACGTGTATGTAATGCATCTTGATCATATCCACTGATCACTGGCTCCTCAGACCTTCTAGGAATTCCATCTCCAGCCATGACATCTCCCTCCAAGCCTCCATGTCCTCTTAACACTTATTAACTAGGGGTAGGTCTGTAACCCCACCTGAAACTCCACTTCCGGGATCTGGTGTCCTTTTCTGGCCTCAATGGGGTTGCACTTACCCACATACAGGCAAAAACACTCATGTAAACAAAATGAAAAGTTAAAAAAATTTAAAAAAATATGAATTAACTAACCTATTGAGTCTAATTAGTGCTGTCCATATGCTCATGGGTATGGGGTCATCCATGGGGTCATGGGGAACATAGCAGTGGACACAACCCCAAAGAAAAATGACTCTCCCTTCCCCAGAAACTGCCGACAGGTTCTCAACTAGGGGTCGGGTCTTAGAAACGTCTCTTCTGTTCTGTGCTGGACTTTTAAACTGGCTGTATCTTATGCAGATAATCATAGCACTGTGAGTTCATGTGTGCAGCAGTCGTGTCGTGACAGAGGACAGCGTGTCCCAGGCTCCTCTGTTGGTGCAGATGTTTCATCTGCAGCTGAACATTCATGGTCACTTTCCCCAGCACTGTAAACAGGAAAGAGCTACTGCAGCAGTCACTACCCACTTCAGTAAGAAGCTTCTCAAACCAGGGTTGGGAGAAGCACAAATCTGTGAACATAAATATTTAGAAGGTAGTTTGGTAACATGACGACTCAGAGAAGAACATAATAGGTTCTCCCCTAGGGTCTAGCCAGGAGTTTGACTTTGGTTACAATATCATGTTAGAGAAAAAGCTATTTAGTGAACCAAAAGGGGGAGATGTTGCGTGTACATTATGTGAAGGTTGTCTCTGTATATTCAGTTGTTGATTTCGAAACCAGGAGAGAGCTGAGCACCAGTTGGACTTTCTTATTGTTGTTCTTATGGCTCACCTGCCTTGTATTTTGTAAACATTCTCCTTCCTCACTTGCTGATTGGCTTAACAAAGATATCCCAATATCTAGGCAGGAAGGTGAAGGTGGAACTTCTGTGTAGAGAAGGGGATTCTGGGAGAAGAAGGCAAAAACAGGGATTGGCTAGTGGGGTGGGGAGGTGGGTGTGAATAGATGCAGAGAGGTAAAGAACTGGCTGTGTGGCGGGACATAGTGCCGGGCTTGGTTGGGTTACTTTAGATTGAGCTAGCTGAGAGTCTGCCCAGCTAAAGGCCTAAGCTATAATAAATAGTAATAAATCTCTGTGCCATTATTTAACTGGCTGACAGGTGCAGAAACTTCCGATATGGTATCATGCATGAATTCCTGCCCATAAAGTATGCTTCATATCCAATCAAGGCAACAGATGGTTACATAGTCACACAACAGTCATACCAGTGCTGGATAAAACTATTGATGTCTTTTGTCCTCTAAGAACCTGCATAATAGCACCTTTATACACTATGAAAGCCAGTGGGGTCAGTTCAAGATTTATTTCCCTGTATCCTGTAACCAAAATGTGTTGTGTCTTCAATAGTCTTACCATCTAGTAGTTAGTGTGGGAAACCAAGAGCAATGGCGGTAGCCTGTACTATTTTAGGGGCTTCTGTGAATAATAATTCACAAGGAGGTAACCTGTGCCTGGCACTTAGATTTTCCTTTAATAACCCATGCCTTCTGGGAGCCCTAATCCAGGCTTGGCCTTGAGCCAGGCACTGTGGAGTGCAGCCCAGCTGTGTGGGGGGCTGAGGCAGGGGGATAACTTCCTCTAAGGACTCTAAGACTAATTTGGGCAACATAAGACAAAACCGAAACCAAAACTCAAACCAAACAAAATCAACAAACGAAGAACCAGAGGGAAACAGGAAAACAAAACAAATATATCCTCGCTGTTCGGGGAGAATATCACTAATATCTTATGGACTATGCCGATTTGAATACTGACTTTTTTTTGAGTCAGGCTAACCTGGTTGGTCTCCACCTCACAGAGAGATCCACCTCCTTGGCCTCTGAAGTGCTTGGTTAAAGGTCTGCCCCCACCATGGCTGCGTCATATTTACTTTTAAGTTAGGTAGGGTTTTTTTTTTTTTTTTTGGTAGAAGAATAAAAGGTCTGTACTCATTAAAAACAAATATCAAGAACACCCCTCAGTCAGAGAAGTTGCCGTTTGTATCCATCCACTCACTAGATAAATCACGGGGTCCTTCCTTCCCCCTGACTTTCCCGGCTCCTCACAACTGTGTCTTCCTGGGCTGGGGACAGGCCGGAAGTGACGTGGCGGCGCGGTGGTGCTGGAGGGAGCCCACACCCGTTGGTTCTGCTGCTCCCCGCATTCGACATCTCTTGTAGGAATCAGAACGAACCCCGTTGGAGTCGCTGCCCTATCCTGCCCTCGTCCCAGGAGCCCCAGGCTTGACTTCCCAACTCCGTTTCATTCAGACTCAAAGCCTCCGATAAATCACCCTGCAGCATGCTGTTTAACCTTTTCAGAGAAGACAAATGTGGCGCTTCCACTTTCCGGAGCCCACACCTGCAGAAACCGACGTCTGGGCGGCAGAATGCACTATATGTCTCAATGAAAGAGGAACTATTTCCCCAGGAGACTAATGAGGACAGAAAGTTCCATTCTACAGCAGCAGTCCTGGATTTGACCCCAAGCCCTTATGGGATGGACGAACAGCAGCAGACTAAAATGAAAGACCAAAGCAGAAAGTGGGTGGAGTAGAGAAGGGGGCCACATCTCACAGTGCCATGAATACTGTAACATCTGTTTTCCCCCCTCTGTGTTTGTAATTTAGTTTCAGTAGCATCTCTATTGCTAGCACCAATATCATTTATATGAAGTAGTTATTAGAGGTGAGGAAATTTTAAAAAATTGCATTCCTTGGCTGCCCCCCTCAACTCCACTGGGAAGAATTTAGTAAATATCTATTGCATAATAAGGGCTAACAACAGAATACACAAGTACTTAAGAAAGAGAGAGAGAGAGGGAGGGAGGGAGAGAGGGGGGGGCATGGGGGGCTGAGGAGGTTGAGTACTTCTTGCTCTCCAGGACCTGATTTCTGTCATAAACACCCACACTGGGACTCACAATTGTCATCTATTCAGGCTATCTGTCATCCTCTTCTGGCCTCTGTAGGCAGTGTATTCATGCAGTACACATATGTAGGCAAAACTGTTTTTTTTTTAACTGTTTATTACTTCAATTTACATTTCCATCACAGTCCCCTCCCAGGCCCACACTCTCACTCTCCCACCCTCTCCCCCTTTTCCCACCTATCCTACTCCTCCGGTGTGGGGTGCCCTACATATCAGCCCCCTTCAGTTTAGCAGTCATATGACGATAAGAGCTTCCTCTTGCCCTGGGGGTCTACATGGCAGCTCCACTAGGGCAAAGTATCCAATAACAAGTAACAAAGCTATGATCCTGTTCCTTTCAGTCTGCTAGTTGAAGGATAGTTACCCTGTACTATATGGCTAAAATCCAGTTATCAGTGAATACATGCCATGTGCATCTTTCTGGGTCTGGGTTAGCTCACTCAGGATGAGCTTTTCTAGTTCCATCCATTTGGCAGCAAATTGCACGATTTCCTTGTCTCTGATAGCTGAGTAGCATTCCATTGTGTAAATGTACCACAGCCTTTTTTTTTTTTTAAATCCATTTGTCGGTTGAGGGACATCTGGGTTGTTTCCAGTTTCTAGCTATTACAAATAAGGCTGCTATGAACAGAGTTGAAGAGATGTCCCTGTGGATTGGTGTCCAAGCTGGCCTCAGACCTGTGAGATAGCTCAGTATCTCCCAGATTTGCTATGTAATCCAGGCTGATCCTAAACTCGAATCTTCCCATCTCAGCCTCCTGGGTGCTTAGAGCCGAATGCTGGGATTGTAGGCATGCCTGGACAGAAGTGTTTAAACAAAAGTATTTCCTGCTCTGAAACAGATCTGTAAATGCCTTGTCTGCACAGGCAGGGCTTGTTTGGTTTGATCAGTGTAGGATTTTCAGTGAACTAGTGTGATGTCCTGCAGAAGGAAAAGGGAGTGGTCTTATGTACTGTTCTCATCGCTATGACAAGAAACAAAACAAAACAAAAAAACTAAGGAAAGAAAGGTTTGTCATGGCTCATGGTTTGAAGGTGCAGAATACACAGCAGTGGGAGAGTGGCAGCCCCGTGCTGTCAGGAAGCAGAGAGATTCATGGGATTTCTGCTTTTTATTCAGTCCGAATCCTCAGCCCATAGATGATGGTGTCCAAATCCATAGTGGGTCTTTCTACCTCAGTTAATTCTTTCTGGGAATCATCTCCAGACACAGTCATGGGTTTGTCGCATAGATTGATTCCAAATCTCATAAATATGACAAAATTAACCGTCATGGTGGTCAAGAACCTTGTGACCTAGAGTTGCAGAGTTAAGACAAGATGTACTTCTGCCCTTATCACCTGACAGCTGACAGTGAATTGTTTCCAATAGGCCTTACAGACAGGAATGAGGGAAAGGTATTTTTCAGGTCAGTAGTTGGATATCAGGGCTCACCCAGTTAAACTGTGAATACATGCATTGTATTTTGAATCAACAATTCCACTTCTAGGTATCTATTGAGATTAATTAGGACGAGCCAGTGTGTTGCCACAAACCTATAATTCCAGTAGTCATGAGGCTGAGGTGGGAGGATCTTGTATTCAAAGCCAGCTTGGGCTAAATAGCATGTTCTTGGTTTATATAAACATCCTGGGTTATATAATTAGACATGATCTCATAAACAAGTAAACACACACACGCACACAAACTCCACAACCAAAGCAGATTAAAAAAAAGTTCACTGATAAAAACAGAATGACTGACCCACAGTGCAATTTACTGTCTTGTAATTTGTGCCAGAAAACATCAGAAGCAACCTAAGTATTCATCCATAGAGAATGGGTACCCTTTGGTATGACCATATAATGGTCTTCTAAGTAGAAATAGGCAAAAAAGAGGAAGATCCTACTATGGAGAGCACACTACAACAGAATGTATAAGGGGAATAAGAATATTCAGCTTATGTATTTAATCACATATATTCAGTACACAACATACAAAAAACCAATCAAATGTGCACACGAAAGAGTAAGCTTATACCAAGATCGAGTCTTTGAGTTCAAAGTCTTTAGGAAGGATGACAGGATGGGGACTCAAGAACTGATGTAACTAGGGCCAAAGAACCCCTAGCAGCATTTCTTCTCTCTCGGGGACGGCCAGCGACTGTTTCCTCAAGACCTCCACTTGATTGGATAAAGCCTACGCTCTTTTTTTTTTTTAATAAGTACTTTATTTGTTTTTTTTCTTCAAGTTACATCTCAGTTACAAACCCTTCCCTATTCCCCCTTCCTGTCCCACCCTTCCACCCTCTTCCCCCCCAACAGCTTCTCTTTTCATTCCAACAAATGGTTCTTTCTCTTATAACATTAAATTCTATACAAAACAGCAGAATTAAATATGCCACATTTATGAGAGTTAAATGGCCCAGTATACCTTCCCAATGTCCAGTTCATACATATTTGGCCCCTGACTTTAACCTTCTACCTTCTAACCATCTCCATGAGTTTAAAGTTCTCATAACTGACTTAGTTTTCATACTAACTTGCATCACTATTATAACCATCTTCTTAGATCTAGAACGCCCTCTTGATTCCTAAACAACTCAAAATTTAGCTATGAGACTCAAGCTGTCTATTCTTCAACCACCTCAGAGAGCTGAGAAGGATAAATATATCTGATTATATAGGAAGTGCAGGGCTTTCAGCTTCCAATACTAAGAAATGACAAACCAGTGACTACCTGGACAGTTCCCATTTTCTCTCCATACATTCCAGCATCAGTCTTCAGCCTTTTGGTCCTGTTTAGGATAGTTAAGAAAAACAAACTCCTAGTCATGCATGCATGTCACCTTGTTAGCTACTATGACAGTCTATCACAGATAATTCTCTAAGCTACTCAGTAATCAAGTTGTTAAGAGACAAGCAACATTTGCTTATCTAAATACAAGAGATAGATAGGGCATCTTCAAAAACCCGAAGAGATCTGCAGAATATGGCTTTCAAAGATGTGGTCTTAAATTAAGATTTTTTTTTTGATATCGTGACATATCAGCTCCTGACAGCACCCCCTATTCTACTCCAAGTAGAAGAAAAGCATCGAAGAATCTCCAGTGTGAGATGGTTGAATTAGTGGCAAGCCTATCTCTTGGCATGTAAAAACTCCTTGCTTCAACTGCACAGACTGCTGTCCAAAAAGGACAAAACTTGGTAGCAGGGAAGTCAACAGCCTAGCTCTGCCAAGACAGGGTAGGTGAGTCCTTCATAATCCCTGTTCTACAATAAATGTCTGTCAGAGAAACAAGCCTACACTCTTTATGGAAGGCAATCTGCTTCACTTAATGCCTACTGATTTAAGTGTCTCATTTAAAAACATGCCCATGGAAACCCCTTAGTAACTGACCAAATATCCAGTCTTGTTGTCCAGCCAAGTGATCGTGTAAATTGTCAGATGTGCAGGCACACAATTTTAATAGCTGAGGCAGAAAGAGAATAAGTTTGGGGCCAGTCTGGGCTACGAAGAAAGTTCTAGGTCAGCCGAGGTTACATGGTTACATAGTGAGAACTTGTCTAAACAAACATCTAAATAAACTATGAAAACAACTCTGTAAAAACTTTAAACACAAAATTAGCTACAATTACATAGAATGAAATTAAAGATACAGCATATAAATCTATATATACATGTATAAAGTCATGATACTGGTGGCATTCCTGTAACCGAACTTTTAAGTTATTATTTAACACTTATTTATTTATTACTAAATTCACTTATAACAAACACCAACAATTTCTTAACTATTAATCCTATAAATTCCTACAACCCCTTTAACCTATCCACTAAACCTATTGATAATTATAACAACTACTTTCATAACCTTTTAGAATGATACAGTCTCTGGGGCAGGTCCTCAGTCGTCAGGAACACAGTCTTTGTTGTAGATTCTTTAACACACTTAGCAGTCCTTTTTCTGGATCTCTCAGATGCAGGTTCGTCAGGGTAGTTGGTTATTGCAGTCTCACCTTAAATAAGGCTTCATGCTTTCTTTTCTGTGGGAGACTCCAGCCATTTGCAGGCCAACTTACTTCTTTTGAATCAGGAACTCAGCTGCTCTGCCTCAGTCCTTAAAGCCAGGCACAATTTCCTTTAGGCCACTGTTTGGACAGATCAAACCCCTCTAGGCAAAAGCTGAGCCACAGGGTCCAGTCCTTGGCCTTTTGGTGTCTTGCTCAGGCTTTCTTTGCTCACCGGCTTCTTTCTGCTTCAGGGAGAGAGCTGGCTATCAATGGCCAGCCCTTTTTTCAGCAGGACTCTTGGGAGCTCTCTAGCATCAGGGGCCTCTTCTCTCCTGGGCTCCACGCACTGTCCTCAAATAGGAGGAACTCTGTTTCAGCTTAATTTGGGCTCCGCCCACTTAGCAGCTGAAAACAATGTCAGGCCAGATACTTTGTTTCTTCAAGTCTTGAGTCTTTCCTGTTTTTCCTGACTTCAAACTTGTTTTTCAGTCTATTGAGTCTTTCCTGTTTTTGTTGACTTCAAAACTTGTTTTTCAGTCTATTGAGTCTTTCCTGTTTTTGCTGAATTCATGCTGATAATGCTCTTCAGTCCCCGAATTAAGAGACAGTATCAGAAACTCCTATATATTTCCTAAATCTAATTTATCTAACTCCTACACATTCCTGTTCTCATTTTGAAAATATTCTACATATAGCCTTGGCTAAAACACATGGTTTTATTAATGCCATGAAGTGCCTTGTTTTTCAGTGTCAGACAAATATAATCAAATAAAGACACAAATCCTCTAAATTTCTAAGTCTAGCTTGGAACCTTCAGTGAAGACCCAGGAAACAGTCCTAGGTATATCCACGAAAAGGCTAGAACCGCAATGATCAGGCTAGGAGCAAAAGCACTCTTCCAGCCCTCAAAGGACTTCAGGTCCTTGGAAAAAGAGCTAAGTTCAGATTCTGGGCAGAAAACACTCAAAGTGACTTTGAAATGTCTTGTAACCCAAACCAAAGACAGCTGGGATCATGTCAGAAGGACTTGGTATCTCACTAACCAAAGACAGGACAACTTAGCCTGGCCAGGTATGTTTGTAATCCCAGCATTTGGAGGTTTGAGGACAACCTGTACTATATATAGTGAGATACTGTTTTTTTTTTTTTAATAAAGATTTTATTTTATTTACGTGTATCTTTGTGTATCTCTGTGTGGGTATATGCACATGTATACAGGTGCCCACAAAGGTCAGAAAAGTGCACCGAATCCCTTGGAGCTGTGATTACAGGAGATTGTAAGCCCTGTGTAGGTGCTGGGAACTGAACTCTGGTCCTCTGGAAGAGCAGTAAGTGCTCTTAGCTGCTGCAACGTCTCTCCAGCCCCAACAGATATCTTAAAACACAGAGAACAAGCAAGCAAACCAAGCAAAAAGATGAAAGGGTGTGAATATAAAAAATCAGTGCAGTTGATGGGAAAATGAGTGAGGTATAGATAAAAAAAGGTTATTTCATGAGTGTGACAGAGAGGACAGTGATGGGTGGAGGACATTTCAAGTGTGACATTTCTCAGTGGACAGGAACAAGAAACTGGTGTAATAGAACTTCCCAAAGGGACATGTACTGCAACCTTCTGCCAAACCATTTGGGTTTTCCTTCCTCAGAGTCTGTTATCTGTGCAACACGCACACCCGCAGGTTAACAAGTTTCCTAAGGAATGTGCTAGGTTCCAATAAAGCAGGGTATGCGATTGAGCCTTCTTTGTGGTGATTTTTGGGGTCTCAAATTGACACTTTGGTTAATATCTGCACATGTTTTATGTGTGAAAACACACATACACATTCATCCTCCCAGCCTGTCTCATTATAGCTCTAAACATGTACTTAAAAAAACTTGATTTTCTCTCCATACATTACAGCATCAATCTTCAGCCATTTGGCCCCATTTCTTTGACAGACATTGATTGTAGAGCAGGAATTATGAAGGACTTACCTACCCTGTCTTGGCAGAGCTAGGCTGTCGACTTATCTGCTTCCAAGTTTTGTCCTTTTTGGACAGAAGTCTGTCTACAGTTGAAGCAAGGGGTTTTTCTTGCCAAGAGAAAGACATACCACCAATTCAATCATATCCCACTGGAGATTCTTCGATGCTCATCTTCTACTTGGAGTAGAATAGGGGGTGCTGTCAGGAGCTGACATGTCTCGATATCAAAAAATATTAATTTAAGAAAACATCTTTGAATGCCATATTCTGCAGATCTCTTGAGGTTTTTGAAGATGCCCTATCTATCTCTTATATTTAGATAAGCAAATATTGCTTGTCTCTTAGCAACTTGATTTCTGAGTAGTTTAGAAAATAACTGTGATAGAGTGTCATAGTAACTAACAAAATGACACGTTTTCATGACTATTAGTTTCCGTTTCTTAATTATCCTAAACAGTTTATGTCGGTTGGTAGCAAGAGGCCCAAACTTGACATTTCATTTTTAAGTATTACTAGGAACAATACCTTTAAGAAGCGTTACCCTTAATTTTGTATCAATATACAAAGATCAATACCAATGTGGCTAAATATAATCTTAATTTTGTATCAATATACAAAGATCAATACCGATGTAGCCCAAATGGGAACTGTCCAGGCAGCCACTGGTATGTCATTTCTTAGTTTTGGAAGATGCAGGCCCTGCACTTCCTATATAATCAGATATATTTATCCCTCTCAGGTCTCTGAGGTGGTTGAAGAATAGATAGCTAGAGTCTCATAGTTAAATTTTGAGTTGTTTAGGAATCAAGAGGGTGTTCTGGATCTAAGAAGATATTTTTAAAATTGTGAGGCAAGTTACTATGAAAGCTGAGTTAGATATAGAACTTTAAACTCATGGAGATGGTTAGATAGTAGAATGTTAAAGTCAGGTGCCAAATACATATGGACTGGACATTGGGAATGTATGCTAAGCCATATAACTCTTATAATTGTGGCCTATTTATTTCTCTTGTTTTGTATTGTATTTATAGTTATAAGAAAAAGAACCATTTTTTGGACTGAAAGGGAAAGCTGTTGGGGGGAAAAAGAAATACCTTAAACTAAAAAAAAAAAAAA
>CAJQZJ010030929.1:14679-25541 GCA_907164525.1 Lophiomys imhausi
AGGAGGAGGAGGGTGGAAGGGTGGGACTGGAGGGGGGAGTAGGGAGGGGATTGTGATTGAGATGTAACTTGAAGAAATAAAAAATAAATTATTAAAAAAAAGAAAAAAAACTTGATTTTCATTTTCCTAGATTTATTGAGTTATGATTAATAAATAAAATTTGTTCATATTTAAAGTGTGCAAAGTGAGGCCCCTTTTCTGTTTCATTTGCAAAGTGATGCTTTGATATTGTGTGTACATTTTGTAACATTAATCACACTCAAGATAATTAGTATAACTATAGAGTTTAGGTTAAAAATATCACATGCACACAATTTTGTAAGTCATGCCCATGCACTTAGGAAATGCAGGTTTCACTACAGCTTGTTTAAGTCACAATCCCAGACTCTTGGCTTTCAGAACTGAAGCATTTCCCTTTGTCTGCCACCGCTGCATTTTCTGTCACCCTCCGAAGCCCCTGGTAACTTTCTGTTTTCTGTTTTTGTGAGTTCAGCCTTTTTATGATTACATATACAAGTGAGGTTACCTTGTACTTACCTTTCTGTGACCAGTTTAGCTATCATATTCCCCAGGCTAATTATTGTGGTTGTGGTTGTAGATGCAAAGTTTTTTTTCCTTTTTAAGGACTAAATAATTTTCATACTATATCTATCTGTCTGTCTGTCTGTTACACTTCTCTATTCATTTACCCATTTTCCCCTTGTCTTGAGTATATATTGTAAATGTGCTGTCTAGTTTTTGTCAACTGGACACAAATTAGAATTACTTGGAATATCAAGCAAAGAACTTTTTTTCATCTGATTGCCCGTGGGCATGTCTGTAGGAGTATTTTCTAATGATTCATGTGGGAGGGCCCAGTCCACTGTGGGCAGTGCCAACCTGGGCAGGGAGGTGAGCCTGAGTTACATGAGAAAGCAGGCTGAGCAAGACAGGGGAGCAGGTCAGTCAACTGTTCCTTCTGTTTCAGTTCCTGCCTCCAGGTTCCTGCTTCTGTTCCTGCCCTGACTTCCTTCTATGATGACTGTGATTGGGACCTGTAATCCAAGTAACTGCTTTCCTCCCCAATTTGCATTTGACTGTGGCGTTTATCACACCAGTAGACAGCAGACCAATACAGTGCACAATGCTAAATGAGCCTGAGGGTACAGATGTCGAGTCCTTTTTAAAAGCCTCCTTTGGATGTGCACAAAGAAGCATCATGAACATAAGTTCGAACTCAAGACACTGTCGGGTTGATTCCGCCCGGGAGCTGTGATGGACTCTGTTTCAGGCTTCTCTCTCGGTGGCAGTCTTTTTCTAACCCTCATTGACATCATCTTTCTATTTGCATCTCTGAGTCCACATTTTTCCTCTTTGTAAGGGCACCTACTGATTAGGCCCTGTGCTTGTGGCTTCATTTTAACTTGATTACTTCCGTAAAGTACCTATATCCAAGTATGGTCACATTCTGAGTTACAGAACATTAGACCGTCAACGTGAATCTTGGTGGGATGTGAAAAGAAAATTGCTTATTCTTGTATTCCACAACCTTGCTGAAGACTGTGTTTATTCTTTGCTTCTAGGTGGAGAAGGTAGTGAAGGTTTTTTTTTTTTTTTTGGTATGAAAAGTGTTGAAATGTTGGGGCTCCTATTGGAGAAATTATTAGGAACAAACAAGGGGCTGTTGGGAAACTGGGAATTGCTTGATGCTTCACCAGATTCAACTACTGATTTGTTAGTCCACAAATAAATGGAGCTGCTGAGTAACTTTTCATTAATTGTATTTTTTGCTTTGAGATTTTGGCAATGGATGGAAAAGGAAAACAAAAAAGGGTGGAGGCTCTATTGATGTAAGAATTCTTGGCTTGGAGCAGAGAGGTGAATGGAAAAGAGGCAAATTCTATTGACATTTTGATTCTGCCCACACTCATGGAGTCTCCTTACCTAAAGAAATCATGGGTAAAGAGGGAGTACATGCCTATAATCCCAGCACTCGGGTCGCAGATGCAGGAATATTCCAGGTTTGAGGTAAACCTGAGGCAAATAGCAAGACTTGGGTCAGGAAGGGGTACTTTTTTTTTTTTGCATTAGATAGAGCAATAAATTTAACAGACGATAGCAGAATACCAAGGAGCCAACAGAAGGTGTAAGCAGAGACGTTTCCATTGACACACTTCAGAGGCACCATCTGAAAACAAAGACCGAGGTAGGGAAGTAGATCTTTAGTAGTGCTAGGAAAGGATGTTTAATGGAGCATTTTTGGAAATTAGGGTCGCCAGGAGCAGAAGCTTTCCTGGATCCTAATATCCCAGGTTCCCACAGGATGCGGGTAAGCTGTGATAGCAGCTGCTCCCCCTAGGAGGCTTTCTGGGCATGCGCCTGTGTGTTTGTTTACCTCTGTGCTCTCTAATGGTTCCAACGTGGGCTCTTGTTGTGTGTTTTTCCTGTTACGCACGCTTCAGCCTGCATTGCTGTGCACCCATCTTGCTCCTGGAGGTCCTTCAGTCACCTCAGGAGGAGAGAAAATCCCTCTGCCAGCTCAGTGATGAGCAGGCCTCTTCCTATTGTTTCTTTTCTGGCTGGGGAAACTGTTCTAACTGCTAAACCCTGATGCTGTGCCCTGGCTGCTTGAGTAAAGTCAGAACTAGGTTTGTGAAAACTTGCAAACAGAAGACCATGTATGTTCTGTGTCCCACAGGCAGTGCCGCTTACGCGGCTGTACTCTGTATGTAAAGCCTCTCTGATTTGCAGGTCTCAGTTGCTGTTTTTGAACGTGAGATGCTTCAGTCTGCCACACCCGGCTGGAGTTTGACCTGCGCACATCACAGGGGCTCCTTTTACTAGGAAGTAGTGCTCTGGGTTGTCAGGGGTTGCAAAGAGGGATGGTAAGATTGGGCGAGAAGAGGAGCTGTGATAAGAGGATCCTCAGGAAGAGGAGGAATGAGAAGGGTCTGGGGCATGTTAGAAAGTCTCCAGCGTGGCTTCCTTTGGATAGCGTACGGCTGTAACTTCTGAAGCAGAGCTCCAGACTGCAGTAGCGTGGGTTCATCCTTCTCTCCTAACTCGCAAGCTCTCTCCTTGCCTGCGACCTTCTAAATTGCCTACCTCTCCCACTCTCCACTCCTTTTGGACCCTTCTCATCTTTGTCACGGTGTCCACTCCCAGTGGAATTACCTCAGGCCTTACTTTTCTGCTTAGAGATGGCCTCAGCACAAAGATACGGGTTAGTATCTTCAGGGGTAGAGGATGAATAGCAGGGCGATGGGCTGCTGTTCTAGTGAACCACTGAAGCTCTTAGACATCATGTTAATGGGACAGTGTCTCTTGGTAGTCTATGTATTAGTGATTAGGGCCGGGCTAGAACTCAGGCAGTAATTATTCCTAACATCATATCTCAGAACAAGAGCACAGCCCTTTGTTCTCTTGATATAAACAGTCACCTCTCTGGAGGGCATCTTTCTCCCACAGTTGGACACATCTGTATCTATAATGTATATACAGATATTCATGTGTACACATGCCATATACATACATATATATATATAAACACATAAATGTCTACATATATATATCATATGTAAACAGCCAGTTCCTGTCTTGTGATGGTCTGATTTATGACTTTTTAAGTTTTGTTGCCAAAGCAACAAGACTTTGAGTCTTGAATTTGCCTGCTTTCTGGCTGGTGATGCACAGCACAATATCCTCTGTGCCTCTGGGTATCATCAGCAGAAAATTGCAGCCAGCACATCATCATGGGGTGAACAGCTGGGACTTTACACTGAGTCACATTGCAAATCTATAGCATGGGGAAAGCTAGGTGTGTTAGATATATTTTCTTCTTACATTATTATTGTGTGTGTGTTTGTATGTGTGTGCACATGCACCCGTGTGTGTAGTGAGTGTGCCTTGTACCACAGCATATGTAGAAGTCAGAGGAAAACATGGGGGACTCAGTTCTGACCTTCCACCTGTTGGTCACAGGCTGTCAAGCGTCTTTGCCCTTACAGCCATCTTTCTGTGCCCTATTTCCATGTTACTTTTGACATACGACTTGGCTTATTGTTCTTCAGTGATTCTTGTCTAGCAGATCAAGCTACACTGAAAAGCCCGTGAACCAACAGAAGGCTTGACAGAACAAATAGTAAGCTAAGCACAGGAAAGTTCTGAACAGTAAGGTTAGCACTAGATACACGTTCTTTTCTTTTCTACTCCAGCTACTTCATCCCTCAGCATCTGAATGAAGTCACTTAACTTTCTGGCTAATAATAATCTGATATGTAGTGTGTATATGTAGGGTCCACATGTGTGTTTGCATATGCGTGAGTCTATGTGTATGTGTCTGCATGTGGTGGCCCAAGGCTGACAGGAGTCATCTTCAGTCACTCTCCACTGTGTTCATAGGGGCAAGCTCTCAACGGAACACAGAGCTCACTGTGGGGATTAGTGTAGAGATCACATTGTTCCATGGATCCCCTGTCTGCATCTTTTGATCACTGTAATTTCAGGTGGGCTGATATGCCCACCTGACTTTTGTGGGTTCTAGAGATTTGAACTCTGGCCTTAACATTGGTGCAGCTAGTGCTTCATTGTGGATCCGTCCCTGTGCCTGGAACCTCTCACCTGAGGTATAATGGCTGATACGGCCTAAGCATCCCACTAACAGATGCTAGCTATTATCAGGTTACAATGGAGAATGTAAGTCTCAGATAGGTGAAAAACTGCCCCTCTACCTATGTGCACTTTTTAGCTGGGATACCTTGTGACAACAACAGCAGCAGCAGCAGCAGCAAAGCAGAGAAGTGACAGGCAGAAGAGGACCCAAGTCTCCCGGCAGGCGATGTGGCAAGACCAGGATTTGGAAATCTAAGTTGGTAAAGGGTACTTGGTACCATTGTTTTGTTTTGTTTTTGTTTTTCAAGACAGGGTTTCTCTGTGTAGCCCTGGCTGTCCTCGACTCACTTTGTAGACCAGGCTGGCCTCGAACTCACAGAGATCCACCTGCCTCTGCCTCCGGTACCATTGTTTTGTACTGCTTTCTGTGATGTCAGCTGCAGGCTGAGAATACTGAAGTTTGTCTTCTCTGCTGAGGGACACAGAGGGACACATTAACAAACTTTTGTTTTGCTTCTGGGCTACAAAGTAGAAGGGCACCTGGGAACTTGTATCAGCTTCTTTTCTATTATCATCAGCTCAAAATAATGCTTATACCAAAGTGGCAGATTTGGGTATGGCAGATTTTACAGTTCTTTACAGACAAGAGCCCCAGGAAAGGTATAAAAACTGTCAGGTGCCTAAGAAATAGTTTCTGAAAGATAAAATTTGTTACATGCATTTGAGGGCTTCACTCTTAAATTATAAAAATGAAAACTGTAAATGAAATGAAAACTGCCCTCCAGAGAACATTCTCTGAAGAAATGCATAAAATGTTTTGTTTTAGCACAAAAATTTATATTTTGTAACCAAGAGAAACATGCCACTCTGTTGCACAATGAACCAAGAATATCATGCAGAAAAGAGTGAATGATAATCTGAGGGTGGGAGAGAAGAGGACAAAGGTTGAGGGTGAGTGAGTTATTCAACATTTGTATTTATTTATTATTTTATTGTAGGCTAATACAAATTTGAGCTTCATCTCCAAATCCTAATTGTTCATATATGATCACAAGGTGTCCCTGGATTTTGCTGCATGGCAGGATGCACTTACACGACTCTTGTCATCTGGGACAAAGTGCCACATCCATCCCCAATCTGAATATTTGATTACCATCCCTCTCAACACTCAGTGACTTGTTTACTCCTGGGCCATGCTTATGATGATCTTAGAATATAGCTGTATTTAGTTGTAGGTTGTTTTTCCAGAAACAAATGCTGTGAGTGAAGGCCATCAGTTGCCCATGAGACTGACTTAGTTGTAGGTATCAGGAGCCATTGGCAGTGTTCTAGTATTCCTTGTAGAATTCTGTAATGGCTCAGTGTTGTGCACACACCTCCTCATTTGTCACTATAATGTAATAGAGAGAAGTACCTTATGGGGATAAGGCTAGAAGAGGCTTTTATATTATTACATCACAGGGTGATAGATGCTAGCAATTTTGCTTATTATGAGAACAGTTCTCCAAAGAGAATTCTTGATATATATATATTTCAATTGCTCTTTTCTATATGTATACAAAGATAGCTAATATCATATCATAAATATAAATAAAAAGTTAGGACTAGTCAAGAGGGATTTAACATTTGTCTGAATAGAACAAATTGGAATTTGTGCATATTTGCTCAGGTCTTGTTTTGATTAAAGGATGACTGGGAAGACAAAAAAAAGGGGAACTATTCTAGGAAAATATTTACTAGGTTCATAGTGTTTGCCGTTGTGACCTTTGGAATAAATTATTGAAGGGTGCAGAAGCAGAGATCAGAAGGAATATTCCTTAAAATTGTAATAGCAGGACTGGAGAGATGGCTCAGCAGTTAGAAACACTTGCTGGTCTTTCAAAAGACCTTGATTGCAACATCCACATGGAGGCTCACAGCTGTCTGTAACTCTAGTAGGAAATGTGACACTCCCAGCCTCCAAGTGCTCCAGACATGTGTGTGCTACATACACATACTTTCAGTAAAACACTCATACACCTAACAATTGGAATTGCATATAAATAACCTGAGACAAAGGGAATCTCCAGGTTTCTAAAGCTTACTGTACCTGTATTCTTAACATTTATCTTGTGTGTACATATGTTTATACATGTAGATATATGCACATGTGTATGTAACAGCACATGTGTGGACATCAGAGGAGAGCTTGCAGGAGTAGATTTTCTCCTTCTGCTATTTGGGCTCCAGGGGTTGAACTCAGGTTGTCAGGTTCAGCAGCAAATGCCTTTGCTTGTTGAGGCATCTATTGGCTCTTTTTCTTCTTCTTAAGGCGTAGATCATGGAGTAAGGACAGGGTCGATACTACTCCTAGGAATCCAGCTATGAAGATGCTGAGCCCACAATGGGTATACTCCAAAAATGTTAAATTAATGTCTATATGACTCCATTATTTTTGAGGGCTAATTTTGCCAAGAAGATCTCAAAGGCTCTTCTAGAACTTGCTTGTTACTGTGCAGCTGGAGGAAGGACAATGACAATTACAATGTATTTGAGTTTCAGTGTTGTCCTACAAATGCATATACATGTGTAATTTATGAGACTAAGTCAATGTAACTGAATGAATATTTAATATCTGTATATGCTAAACATTATGAATGATACCGGGGGGAAATCAGTAAGATATAGAGCTGATACTTGGCTCTTGCTCACTAAGTATTGCATCAAGGTTCTTGTTTGTTTCTGTTTGGTCTCAAACTTATAACCCTCTTGTTTCAGCCTCCCAGGGGTTGGGGTTATAGGTATGTACCACCACAATGCAGCCATGACAAGGATCTCTCCCTCCCTCTGCCCCCTCCCTCCCTCCCTCCCTCCCTTCCTTCCTCTCCTTTTGCTTTTTGAGACAAGGTATTTGTATGTGGCCCTGGATGCCCTGGAACTCACTATGTGGACCAGACTGGCCTCAAACTCACAGAGACCCACTCACCAGTGCTGGGATCAAAAGCTTGCACCACCACACCCTGCTATAATGAGGATTTCCAACCAGGCTACCTGACACTAAAATCTAATATATACAGTGCATCATTGGCATTTTTATTATAGTACTTTGTTTATAATCTACATTAACCGGGCAAATTGTTGACAAACTTGATGTTTCAATAGTAACCACCACATTAGCATTATAATAATGGAAAAACTTGAAAAAAAATCAGAGAAACAAAGCCAATACCACTCTACATTACATAGATTCTTCTTAGGCAGATATTGTTGCATTATTGTTTTCATTCTTTATAAGGGAATCAACAGTTCACAGAGGTAAAAAGAAAACCTCCTAAGTGGGTACCAAATCAGCAGTATGTGAAGAGCCCAACTCAAGGTTGTCTTTTGTATGTGATGAAGCTTTTCTCTGCAATGGGGAATTTGAACATGGCCTTGACCGACAGGAATTTTATGAGCAGAGAGGAGATGCATAGGCACGCCTGGTAACTTCCCAGCTCTCAAACTAGACAGATGACCATCCTTATACTAGACAAGTGTCATCCCTTCTCATAGGGTCTTGCCCACTGTAGGCACTCAGTCTACGTTAACAGGAGTGAATGTTCCCTGACAACCTCAACTTTATTCATAAGTGAGCCTTTAATAGACTTTTGCATGAATTCATCTTCAAATTACCTTTTATTTCTTGATTTACTTTGTGTATACATGTGTGGGTGTGTGTAGACCACAGAAGGCTATGGAGGCCAGAGACAGCATGTGGAAGTTGGTTTTCTCCTGCCATGTGGGTCCCAGGGATTGGACTTCAGGCTTGGCAGCAGGTACGTTTACCCACAGAGGCATCTTACCAGCTATTTGTGTTCAAAGGGAATACTTTAGTGTCTCTCTCTCTCTCTCTCTCTCTCTCTCTCTCTCTCTCTCCCTCCCTCTCTCTCTCTGTGTGTTATATGTAGCATATGTGTGTGTGTGTGATACAAGCATATCTATGACTATGAATGTGGGTGTGAATTCTGGCATCTTCCTCTGTTGCTCTCTGCTTTATTGCTGAACTCGAACCTCACTGTTTTGGCTAACCTGGCTGGCCAGCAAGTTCCTGGGATCTTCCTGTCTGTTCTCCCTCCTCTCAATGCCAGGGTTAGTGCTGCACTTTTAAAATGTGGGTGCTGGGGATTCAAACTCAAGTCCTCATGCTGGGACAGCAGTTCTCTTGTCTACGAAGTCACCTCCGTAGCCCCTAATGTTCTTCTGACAAGTGCTTATCATTGATTTAGAAACTGCTTGAGGTAAGGAAAAAAGGTCTCTATTTTCACCAGTGACAGGGTGCTCTGTGCAGGTGGAGACAGACGGCTCTCTGCCATATGCTTCTCGAGGATGTGGCAGCCATGGCAACAGTAACATCTTCCAATTGTTCCTCATCCTTTGCAGAGCTCACTGATTCTCACAGATGGGCATTGATGAGCTGGAGTGGAGCTGCTTCTCTCTTTAGGTGGTTTGTTCAGGTCCTTATTAATTGCAGCTCAACTTCAGAGGTATCAGGAGAGTGAACTGCTTGCTGTAATCATTAGTCTGAAAAGCTTAAATATCATCCATTGTATGCATTTTGTATCTCCAGATTAAAAAAAAAAGTTCGCCTGAAAAAAAAAAGGTGGAAAATAGTAGCAACAGCAGTCTTTTTCAAGAAACATCAGATTCCCACCATTAATTATTTAATACAGTGGTTGTAAAGCACTTAGAAAATGAAATGTAATGAAGTGTTGCCTGCCTCCCTCATCAGCACCGATAGACTTCATCACACCAGAAGGCCACGTACTAGCTGTTTTGCTGCTCTGGAGCAAGATTCCTCTTCTCCCCTTTATTGTAGTTATTTCTTTAGAAGAAAATATGGACTGAAATTATTTTCCTGGGTTTTCAGTGTTTCCTGCCTGTAACAAATGCAATTTTTGGACCTCCTGTGGACTCTGAGTTCATTGTTGCTGGGGTCCTCTGGGCCCAGACTTGCAAATACTCCTCTCCTTCTGACCTCAATGTTTTCTGAGTTCTGCATTTGTGAGCTATAGGGTAGTCATCCCCAGCTGTCTCCTGATCGACTGAGGACACAACTTACCTTGAACCCAACTTTCCATTCATACCTTCGTCAAATGTTTTTTCTCATTTTAGTCATTATCATCCAGGGGCTGTCGGTGTGTGGCCAACCATTCCTCACCCCTTCTCATCATTGTCGAGGACGTATTCAACCCCAAGCTTACATGATTTGTGTCCTCTTCCCAGAGATCCAGTCTTGATCCAGGCCATCTGGCAGCTTGTCGGTTTTTTGTTTCTTTTGTTTGTGTAAGCTCGGTTTTATATTCGTAAGAGGCCAGGAGCAACCAAAGGAGTTTGCTTCCTTGAGTAAGGAATTGTGTTGAAGCCATGAGCTGCTCATACACTGTGAGTGGCATTTGTTGTCCTTGTGTTTTGAGGGATGTGAATGCTTTAAGAGCCTACCCTAACTGGAGTCCTGACTAAGAAAGTCATCTTTGCGATAGCAATAGCTATAATGATTGTTATTTGTGAATTATTTATTTTGCAATCAGTACAGGTTGATATACTCTGTAAAACTATATAGCAAAGACCTATGTTTAAAAAATATTTTAAAATCCACATTATTTGTTCAATAAAGTTCAGCCATCTAGCGGAGGGATAATGAATTTACATTCATAGAGTTAACAGTTCTAGACATGCTATGTTCAGGGTATGGTGGTATTTTAATTTATATGCATTGTTTTTGAGATAGATTCTGTTATGTAGGCTAATCTGATTGCAAACTCATGATTCCCCTACCTTAGTCTTGCCCCTACCTAACTGCCTTTCCAGCCAGTGTTGGAATGTGGGTGTATACCATCAAACCTGGCTCATGTTATCTTTTTTCTTTTTTGGTATTTTGAGATAGGATCTCATTCTGTACTCTGTAGCTCAGGCTGGCCTCAAATATATGGTGATCTTCTTGCCTCAGCGTTGTGAGTGCTGTGATGACAGGCATGCTCAATCATGAATAGAAATATACTTAAAAACAAAACAAAAGTCCTACCTGTAAGCATAAGGTCATTGTGTAAATCAAATGCTGATTTCTGTACCTACCCCCATATCTGGTTGCAATCCTTGTTCTGAGAATCTCTTACCTCAATGTTGTATAAACACTGCTCCCCAACTGTCCCCTGATATGCCAATAAAGCAGCTTACAGCCAATCACTGAGCAGGGGAGAGAGTAGGGCTGGACTTCCTGCCCTCCTGGGGGAGAGGAGTCAGAGAAGAAGGAAGGA
>CAJQZJ010030931.1:0-23590 GCA_907164525.1 Lophiomys imhausi
CTGTTGATACTCCCAAATGGTCATTTTAGGAAAACCCCCGTAGAAAGCAAATGATAGATAGATAAATGGTAAGTGAACCAGGTCTACTGGGGGAATCATGAATATTTAAGTAGCATGTATTCCCTCCCTATTTCCCACTCCTGAACTCAAGCAAAAGCTCAGAAAGAATAAACCTAGACTCCTCCCCTATTCACCTACAAGTACCTCTTGTCTTCCTTTCATTAGATTCTACTGAGCCATATTCACAATTCTAACCCTTGCAAACTACAGTTTCCTGAGGGCTGAGCGCTGCCTAAGAAGTTAGCTCCTCAAGTATAGCTTGAGTCAATCAATATCTTTCAACAGGTATTTATGCCAAATATTGTGCTTACTTGGATCCAGAAAGGAAAAAGAAATGTTTCGCTCCAAGGATTCAGCCCAAAGCTAGGTATAAAGTGCGTGTTGTTGCTGTGTGCCTAGTCTCCTGCATATATCAGGTATTGTGAAAGTGTCTACACCATCCATTTATATAGGCCCTGGCTGTTCCATCCCCTCAAGTGCTCTGTCGTTGTTTCCCGTACCTTTTCTTTCTCACCTTTCCTTTCACATTTTGGGAGGGGGTGAATAGTATCTCATGTATGACAAGGTGACCTCAAATTCTCTGTAGCAGAGGGTGACCTTGAACTACTTATCCTCCTGCCTCTGCCTCCAAAATGCTGGGATAAGAGGTGTGCACCACCATGCCATGATTATGCAGTGTTGGGGACTGAAACCACAGTTTGGTACCTTCAAGGCAAGTACTCTATCCACTGAGCTACAATCCCTGGATGCCCTTCCTTTAAACTTAACCCTTTAAACTGGACCCTTCAGCTCAAGTCCAGATTGACCCACCTGAGGCCAAGAAAACAGGCTTACGTGTCCACGGAGTCTCCCTTTTCCATCCCAAATACCTCAGGCTGTGGCAGATCCTGTCATGGAAAACAAATTCTAAAATGAAGGAACTCTGAAAAAAAAAAAAAACAAAAACAAGACAAGTGGTTTTCAAGAGAGGGGACTTACTGCCATTTGAGAGCAGTGACATTTCCAACAATCATGGACATCATCTCCCCTTTTTGCTAAAGCACCCCCTATTCACTCTGTTATCCGATGTTATACTGAGTTACACAGAAAAAGCCTTATAAAAATCCCCAGTATCTGCCCAAGGCCATAGGCTGAGGGCACAACAATGAGGGCAGAGTTCTGGAGATATTCCTTAAAACAGTTGCCAAGGACACTTTATACTGTTATCAGCAGGGTTTGCACAGGATATTGTTACAAGTGGCCAAACACAAGTGGCTCCATGTAGGAACTTGCCATGGAAGTGACGCTGAAGGAAAAAAAAAAGCAGAAAGTGGTTTTAATCCCACATCTCCATGCCCAAACCACCTGGCCTTAGCACCTCAGATGAAGGGCCATTCCAACTGCCATGAAAGGCCACTTTGGACCTGCAGGCCACCTATTCCATAGCTGCCATGAGTAAGCTGGGTTTCTAATTTTGATTCCTTGCAACAGCTGAAGAGAGTTAGGAAAATGAATAAAGAGCTTTGCTAGTGAATGGCCATGTATACCAACAGACTCACTAATTAAGCACATGACTACATCTCTCTAGGTTATACTTTCCCTGTTGGCACTGCTTAAAATATGCACACAAATCCCAAAACAGCACTGTGTGCATATATTAAAAATATACTGAAAGCCAGGCATGGCGGTGCATGCCTACTTAGGAGTCAAAGACAGGAAGATTATAAGTTTGAGGCTAGCCTGAGCTACATGGTGAACCCATCAAGTAACTGAGGGGCTGCATGGAATACATTTTTTAAAATGCAGCTTGGAATAGATTTGGAAAATTGCAATGACTAAAAAAAAATGCAAGGTGATTTTCTTGAATCCAAATTCTCCTTTCTCCTTATATCTGTGTCTCCTGCTTTTTTCACCTCTCTTGTTACCACAGTCTCCCTTACATCTCAAAATTTCTTTACTTTCAGTCAGTGCGGCTATTGCCTGGTGTCAGAACAACATTATTCAGTGTAATTGCAAAACAATATTTAGTGGAATTGTTACTGTGGATATTATTGAATGATTTTACCAGTTAATACATTTAGCTTGAGGATTTTAGCCCATGCTTGTGGGGTGCTTTCAGTGAACTCTAACAAGGTTTTGTTTTTGTTTTCTGTTTTTTGCCATATGTAAACTATGGCCTGTACTCTTGTCCAAGTCTCTCTCCATAGGCCACGTGTCCCACAGACACCCACCACACTCTCCCTTCTTCTACTTTTCAGTCACTTCTTACAAATACTGGTGAGGTCAAAGCGCCGTAAAGTGCCTCATTACCTAGAAAATGGCAAATAAGAGGTACTTGCACATTCTCTGCAGCTCCAGACTTTCCCCTGCCATCCCTCCTTCTTGCCTTTATGACTAAATTAATCAAGTACTTCAGTGATTTGGGGGAAAACTCCAGCTTTGGCTCCTCACTCCCTGGGAGCAGTGGGTGAGCCAAGTTGGACTTTGGCGGGAAGGAGAAAAAGCCCAAACTCTGAGAAGCCTGGAGGCGCCCAGACCCTCCAGCGTGCTTCTCTGGGGATTCAGTTGTCTCTGCTTTGCACCCGGACCTGGCAAGTCCTGGAAGCTGGGCTATGGTTTCCCATGAATACGCACTCACACATTTGTGCAAGTTCTCCCTGTCATACATTGCCTTGTTTATGTTTATATGCGGGAAAGACGCTGCAAGTTTGACTCCCAAGTGGGGCACCACCAGTATCCATCCACTCATCCCCTCTCAGGGTCACTTCTCACTGCCCCTCTTTAGTGCAAGCATCCTGCTATGGCAGGTGAAGCCCCTTACACTGCCGGGATCTGCCACAATTCATTATCTTGTCTAGTGCCACCAGATGGGCTGCACCAGCCACTTACTTAAAGTCTTCAGGCAACCTTAATTGCCAGCCGCCGAGCTTCTCAGCATGCTGCTAGTTCTTTATGCCCTTTGAAGTCCCTAGGAGCCCAGGCTGTGGGCATAACCTTGGTGGCTGCCATGTGGGGGCACCTTTCGGCTCCAAGCACCCACATAAACGCAGCTCCAAACTGGCGCGGATGCAAGGACTAGCTAAAAGAACTGTCTCCTGAACCAGCTGCAGAAAGGGTTGGACTTGTTTCTTACAAGATTAGGAACCGGAACGCCCACTTTTTCTCTGTAACCTTAGAGCAAACTACCAAATACTCTTTTGCACCTCTCTGTACCATGCAGGGCTAAGGAATTCACATGATAATTAAATAGAAAACTCTAAAAAGAGCGGAGAAGAAACTCATCACAGCAAGAAAAGGTGCTCAAGGGCTTTGGGACGGAAATGTAAAATAAGCACATTTCTGGAATTTTAGACTGCAGCCTGGGAGTGGGAAACAGAGGGAAGAGCAGTCAGGGTCAGAAAAGAAATTTCGCTGGTTTTGAACCATCTAAAAACAGGGTGATTGCCCACAGAAAATCTGTTCTGTGACTCCCAGACTTTACTGGGGAATTCTGGTACTGCCCTTCAAAAGCACTTTTGTTCAGGGTTCTGGAGTCAGATTCAAATCCTGCTCTAAACAAGTCTAGTGACACCAGCCAGCTTTTCAGGAGGCTGAGGCAGGAGAATTGAAAATTCAAGGCCTATCTGAGCTGGAACCGAGTGGGGGAACTTCAAAGACATTGTAGGAAACTTAGTGAGATCTTGTCTCAAAATTAAAAGGAAAGATCAAGCTGAGGACAAAGCTCAGAGCTTGAGCTGTTTGTCTAGCATGATCAAGGTCCAGGTTCAATCCTAGTGCCCAGAAGTATAAGGAAAAACAAACAAACAAAAAAAACCAAGCAAATTCTGACTCCAAGTTTAGTTTTGGTGGTGTGATAAGTGCATTTGATTTTGTGAGAAAATGTTCTTCAGATGTGTGCTGAAGTATTTACAGGGGAGTGTAGTGATGCTTGCAATGCATCTTCAATTTGGTCCGAAAATGCACAGTTTTGTGCTTCTATATACACAGAGGTAGAGAAAGAATGAAAACACACATGAAGAGTACTGAGTGGCTGGTGAATCTAAATGAAATACACGCGTGCCTGTGCCTCAATGTGCTCACCTGTAGTATTTTTCACTTCTCTCTACTTTTCTGATGTTGTCAAGACAGAAAGTTGAGGATACAATTTTTTTTTTGTTATCTGATATTGGTTGGTCTTTTTTTTTCTTTTTTTCCTTTATTTTTTATTTCTTCAAGTTACATCTCAATCACAGTCCCCTCCCTATTCCCCCTCCAGTCCCATCCTCCCACCCTCAACCCCCCCATCCTCTTCCCTTTTTTTTCTTTTAAGTTTAAGGTATATCTTATTTCCCCCTAAAGTTTCCCCTTTCAATCCAACAAATGGCTCTTTCTCTTATAATAATAAATACAATACAGTACAACAGAGGTAATTAGGCCACAGTTATGAGGGTTATTTGGCTTAACGTACATTCCCAATGACCAGTCCATATGTATTTGGTACCTGACTTTAACATTCTACTATCTAACCATCTCCATGACTTTAAAGGTCTATATCTGACTCAACATTCATACTAACTTGCAACACAATTTTAAAAGTATCTTCTTAGATCTATAACACTCTCTTGACTCCTAAACAACTCAAAATTTAATTATGAGACTCTAGTTATCTGTTCTTCAACCACCTCAGAGACCTGAGAGGGATAAATACATCTGATTTTATAGGAGGTACAAGGCCTCCAACTTCCCAAACTAAGAAATGACATACCTGTGGCTGCCTGGACAGTTCCCATTTTCTCTCCAAACATTACAGCATCTATCTTCAGTCATTTGGCCTCGTTTCTCTGACAGACATTGATTGTAGAGCAAGGGTTATGAAAGACTTACCTACCCTGTCTTGGCAGAGCTAGGATGTTGACTTACCTGCTTCCAGGTTTTGTCCTTTTTGGACAGCATTCTGTCTACAGTTGGGGCAAGGGGCTTTTCCTACCAAGACATAGGCTTGCGACTAATTCAATCATCTCCCACTAGAGATTCTTCGATGCTCATCATCTACTTGGAGGAGAATAGGGGGGTGCTGTCAGGAGTTGATATGTCTTGATATGAAAAAAATCTAAAGTTACGAAAACATCTTTGAATGCCATATTCTTCAGATCTCTTAAGGTTTTTGAAGAGGCCCTATCTATCTATTATATTAGGGTAAGCAGATGTTGCTTGTCTCTTGCCGGTTTATTTCTGATTAACTTAGAAATATCTTAGCTCTGTCTGCCATTATCAACTGTGTTAGAGAAAATGGTGTACCCTTTGGCTCAAAAATTAAGGCGCTAATACCACCTAGACAAAGAATTGTTATGAGAACTGGAATGAAAGAATATGACTGTCTGTGCATCTTTGCATGGTCCCTTAGGAAGGCTCAATACCTGGTAGGAATTTTATATTGGATCAAGCATTTTCTTTTATTATTATTTTCAGATTGTTTCACATGTATACATCTTGTCTCCTTAGCTTACATTTTAAGCCTCCAGATACATAGGCACATTTTTTTTTCATTCACCAGAGTAGCTGGTGCACAGTAAGTGACCCTCTAGAGCACTTTGTTAAGTGATTCTGAGGTACTATTCTGTGGGATCTGTGATCAAAACATTGAAAATGATCATATGTTCCAAGGCCGCATCATTATTTATAACAGACTACCAGAAGGAAAATGTTGGCCTAGCACTTACGAGATGAAGTAATAATGAATGAATAATTCTATCAGGATACTGGAAAGTCATGTGAATGTTCTCTATCTATTGGTGTGTGTGTGTGTGTGTGTGTGTGTGTGTGTGTGTGTGTGTGTGTGTGTGTTATAATTTTGGACTACCATTGACCATAGGTAGTGGAAAAAACTGCAGATCAAACCTCAGATAAAGGTAGACTACTGAATAGGCATTTGTTTTGGGGGGGTTGCTGGTTTTGTTTTTTTTTTTTGCTTTTGTTTCTTTGGGGTTTGTTGGTTTTTTTTGGGGGGGTTCAAGACAGGGTTTCTCTGTACAGTCCTGGCTGTCTTGGACTCACTTTGTAGACCAGGCTGGCCTTGAACTCGCAGAGATCCATCTGCCTCTGCCTCCCCAGATCTGGGATTAAAAGCTTGCACCATGGGATTTGTTAATGGTACCTCCTAGTCCAAACTATTTCTCCCCACCCCCTTCTCCTCTTCCTCCTCCTCCATCAAACGATCTTCAGAGTCTTTGGTATCCCCTTTGCTTGGATTCTTCTGATAGAGATTAGAGAAACAAGAGACTTTCAGGAATGTCACCATCGTATATCACAGTCAGGTTTGATTTTTGTGGTAGAGGAGAGCAAGGAGACTTAGAGGAAGTCTGTATTACACAGATGTTTAAAATATTCAGTGTCACAAACTTGGCTCCAGGTGTGGTCCTAGGGGACCTCTTGACTGATCAGGGATGGCAAGAGTTTGTAGATTCTCATCGTGAGACATTTTAAGCACATATATCTCTTGCCTGTGAGATTTTTCTACCTTCCTAAGTGGAAACTGGGCTCCAATGGGGCCACAGATGTTTGGAGTAAAGGTGCAAGGATGTGGAAGAGACTTGCCAATTTTTTGCTGGATGTGTTCATTTCCTCTCTTCCAGCTGTGAGAGACCTCTGAAATAATTCTTTCCACTTTCCCCATATCCCCAGCCTTCAAGGGCCTGGGAATGGAAGAAGTGTTCAATATTAATCCAATTTTCTTTTCTCTTGCCTCCAAGCATGGTCAAAATAATAATCTCCAGCCTGAAAATCACCAGAAAAGAGAAATCACGTACATTTCTCACCCCTATCACTCTTAGCCCAAAGCTTGGAGCAGAGCTCCATAGCTGCCACTTTTGGGGTCAGAAGCAGGGCCAGGTGCCTTCCTACAGGCTTCTCTATTCAGATATTATGCCCCAGCCATCAGGAATGGCCTATAGAAGGGTGCCACTCTCTCAGGTGACAGGAGACTTCCTTGGCTCAGTTTACAGGATTTCTACTATTTAACCAGGCAGGCAAAGAACGGTTTAGGATTCCTTGCCCAGATGTCTGAGAGGAAAGTAACATCCCCACTGCCCCTCCCCACACCCCAACTGTGTCTGGATCCAGTGATTCACACTGGCCTATCCAAACAGCCTTCTGTTGTTTTTTGTTTTTTGTTTTTTTTTTTTTTTTTGGTTTTTCGAGACAGGGTTTCTCTGTCTATCCTTGGCTGTCCTGGACTCACTTTGTAGACCAGGCTGGCCTTGAACTCACAAAGATTCGCCTGCCTCTGCCTTCCAAGTGCTGGGATTAAAGGCATGTGCCACCACTGCCCGGCTCCTCCTGTTGTCTTTTAACTTTCATTTCTATCTTTCCTTAATGTACTAAAGAAAGAGTTTCTGGTCTTTCCCTTAGGCCAGTGATTTTCAACCTTCCTAATGCTGCAACCCTTTAATACAGTACCTCATATTGTGGTGACCTCAACCATGAAATTATTTTTGTTGCTGCTGCATAACTGTAATTTTGATACTCTTATAAATTGTAACATAAGCATCTGTGTTTTCTGATGGTCTTAGGAGCCCCCTGTGAAAGGTCATTCAGGGTCATGACCCACAAGCTGAGAACCACTGCCATAGGCCATTGGAAGGAACCCTGAGTGAATGATCGATTAGTCAGTGGGACTAGTAGAAGCTTGTAGCCCAAAAAGCTGACCTTCAAGAACTCCCTAAAATGAAGTAAAATTGTTAGAAAATTTTAAGAGTAGACAGAAATATAAAACAAAATTTTGAGCCGGGTGTGGTAAAAAGCCAGTTGCACTCAGGAAGCAGAGGCAGGTGGATCTCTGTGAGTTCAAGGCCAACCTGGTCTTCAAAGTGAGTCCAGGACAGCCCAGACTATGCAGAGAAACCCTGTCTCGAAAAACCTAAAAACCAAAAACCAACAAAACAAAGCAAATCAAAATTTTGAGACAAGGTCTTGCAATATAGTCCAGACTGCCCTCAAATTTACAATCTTCCTGCATCTCAAATGCTGGGATTACAGACATGCATCAACATATTGGGCCGAAAGTACAAATTGTTGAAGCACAAAAGCCCATCTCTACCTTCACCTAGATGGTGTTTTGACAATGACAAAAAAAAATGAACTCATAGTCGCATCTCAGAGTGATGTGACTTATGCTAGTTATGAACTTTTATATATATTCTGACAGTTTGGCAAAATTCAAGAAAAGGATTTGTAGGTATATGGCTTCTTACCAAAGATTCTCTTATTTCATGATTTCTTAGTGACGTCTTATTTAAAGACAGAGTTGCCTCTATCTGGAGACAGTGATTGCCTCTGGGTGGAAATGGGAGTGGGGAGCATGTTTCCTCTAAGCCACTTCTCAGTAAGACAGTTTTCCCTATGGGATGTGGCGCAGGTGAGCACGACAATTAGTTGACTGTAAAAGTGTTCTGACTGAGGGTCTTCTCAAAATTGGTTCACATCCTCTCTCACTCTCACTCCACTGAAGCTTGAAGGCATCCATTGTTGAATACTTTTCTCCAATCTCCATCTTAATTTCAGTAGGTTGATCACATTTTTAGGACCCCAGACCTGTGCCTATTTCTACAAAACAATGCTTTATGTGAATTTTCTTCTCTTTCAAACAGGAAACTACTAACACATAACAATGAGATGCACATATAAACCAATTGACATTAGTCAGATAATTTGAACTCTAATTGGGCTAATATCAAAATTCTCCAAGTTATATGTCTGTAACCAACTCTTGGGAGCTTCAAGTAGGAAGAATGGGAGTTCAAGGCCATCCTAGGCTGCATGTTCCAGGCCAATGTGAATTCTGAAAAGAGGGCCCTCTCTGATTCTCATTTATGTGATCTTTGTTTGTGTCATGATGTCATATTGGCTGGCTGCTTGCTCCAGCCTGCTACCTACCATTGAGCCAGCTTGTCCACAAAGAACACCTGAGAAATTTCAACCACATTGTAATATGGTGCCCCCCCCCATTGATGCAGGCATACACCTCCTGTAATGCTGCTTGGCAATTTGGTATCTTGGTGTTACACAGACATATGCCTAAAGGGGTATAAAACATGTTCTAGAGATACTTGTATAGCCATGCTACTTGAAGCACTATTCATAATATCCAAGACACGGATTCAGCCTAGCAGTCCACCAACAGATGGAAAGATAAGGAAGATGAGGTTTTACACAGGCGTAATGAAAAATGGCATTATGTAGTTTACTGGAAAATAGATGCAACTGGAAAGCATTATATTAAGCATCAACAAAGGAAGCCAAACAAAACGGTACAAATATTACGTGTTTTCTCTCATTTTTGGATCCTAGATTTTATATGGATGCATAAAATCACTTATAAATACAGGGCAAGAAAGGAGAATGGAGATTGGGGGTGAGGAAAAGACTAGAGGAGGCAGGGGGAGAGAGAAAGGGAGAAAAGAAGACTGTTAAAATACCTAATATACATGGGAGAATTTATCTTCAGGGAGCCTATTACCATATACAAGAAACATCCAAGAATAGAAAGAAAGAAATCAATACTAAAGTTAATTTTGAAGTCCGAAGGTCCAGCACTTAGCTATATGACCTTAGTGTAGGCACAGTACTTCTTCTCAGCTGCCATGTGTTTGGAGTGGAGAGAACACTATGCTCTTTTCCCCAGAGTTATTGCAACAGCTTCAGAGGGAGGCACTATGACCCAGAGTTATCAAGATGTTTGGATCCTTGACCCTTGGACTGTTGGCCCTAACCAAGCATCCACTTCTGAGCAGTAGGCTGAGAAGGAAACAGTTAATGCCCCACAAAGCTTTCATGTGGGAACCAGTAGTTTAGCTAAAAGTTAATCTGGCTTTGTCTATTTGGCCCACATGCAGGAGTAAGAATACTTGTCTTTTTTGATAGTTGTACAAAAAGATTCATTGAGAAATGAAAACATTCAAGGGTCTTGTTGTCCTTTGACTTTGCCACCATTAAGGTTTCAGATAAGCCATATATGCTTCCTGGGCCTAAGCATGACGATCTATAAAATAGGAATCCCGGATGGCAGAATTATTATGAAGGTCTAATTGAACACTGTGTGTGAAGCCATGTAGCCTTTTCTAACTATTACACAATTGTAAGAAAATATAGTTAAAGAATATATATTTACAGTGTGGCTCAAGGCAGACAGATGTCCAAGGAGGATGGTAATGACTCTTCGCATCTTGTGGCTAGACACCAAACTCCCAATCTACCCTGAGTCTGCCTTCCCTCATCCTGATCCCTCATGATCCTAATGTGCTCCATATTTTCCCATGCCAGTGAAGTCTTACTTTTTCTCTATCCTCAGATATAAAAAGTACCTCTTGTCTCTAGATAGGACTTAGCAGTTGCTAGACCTCTTTCCTATCTTGGAAAAAGCAGAGTATAGTGAGTGTATAGTATTTAAACCTGGGGTGCTTGCTGACATCTCACTGTGGTTATTTGCTACCTGGATGACTTTAGGAAAATCACAAACTCTCTCCAACCAAATTTGCTCAATAGAAAACTAAGTATGAAACTATTGTTCAGTAGTTATATAAAGAATTATTACACAACACTAAGAATACTGCCCGAGACTTAGTAAGCACTTAATAAGTGTTTGTTGTTGCTGTCAATTTGGTGCAACATGTGCTATCCACATTTTACTCAGTTGTAGAATTGCCAGATAAGAACTAGAACCCTTATTCTGAGAAAAATAATTCCATAAGCATGAGCACAGCAATAGAATGGAAGAAGGTATTTTAAAACCACATATCCGATAAAGAATTAATATCCAAAATACATACAAACAACTCAACAAACAAAGCAAGTAACCTCATTAAAATGTGAGCAAAGGACATGAATAAACATTTCTTCAAAAAATGTGCAAGCAAACAGAAAGTCTTTAGAAAAAGACAAATAAAAACCACAGTGATGTACTACTCCACACCCATTAGGGTGGCTATTATTTTTTAAACACGGGTGGGATAACACTATATTTTGTTGGGTTGTCACAATAGATAGCATAGTGTACAACCATAGTAGAGTACTTAATAAATATTTATTTATGAATTTACAAAATAATAAATATTAAAAGATTAAATATTTACAGAAAAGTAAATGATATATAGGTATATTTCCAAAGTAGAAATTTCTTATCTTAAGATCTGTTACCTATCAAGGGGACACTTTGCCCTAGAGGTGCTACAATGTAGGCTCCCAGGGCAAGAGGAAGCTCTTAGCCCTCATATGACTGTTGAACTGAAAGGGGCTAATTTGTAGGGACACTCCACATTGGAAGAGTGGGATGGGTGGGAAAGGGAGGAGAGGATGGGAAGGATGAACCAGGATGGGTGGAAAGAGGGCACTATGATGGAGATGTAACTTGATGTAATAAATAAACTTCATAATAAAAAAGAAAAAATTCCTGAATATAGTGGGGTGCTATAATTCTCCTCTGAAATCTCAACCCTGAAGAGGCTGAAGTAAGAGGGTCATGAGTTTAATGTCAGTTTAGCTTACATAGAAATTCCAAGGCCAGCCTGAGGTATATGGTGAGACCTGATCTCAATACCAAATGAAATTAAAGTTAAAAACAGAAAAAAATATCCAAGGGGCTGGGGACATATCCTAGTTGGTAGAGTGTGTGCTTTCTAAATATAAGGTCCTACAGTTTGATCCTCGGCACTGTGAAAAGGGAGGAGGAGGATTTACAGGAAGATAGGAAAAAAGAGAAAGAGTAGAAGGAAGAGGAGAAAAGCAGCATTTCTTTCTCTGCATATTAAAGGTTCCCTGAGACCCTTTTCTTAAGATGACCATATTCTGATTAGATGGGTCAGGTTTGTCTGTCAAATGGGCTACATCCTTCCTTCCTTCCTTCCTTCCTTCCTTCCTTCCTTCCTTCCTTCCTTTCATAACCCAATTAGTCTCCTTCTAATTGTGCTGATGCTTAGCTAGAAGCAGGCCATCCTGGATCCTAACAACAAAGATGTATGATCTTGAATTACGTAGCTATACCAAGAAAATGACAGTTCCTTTCATTGTCATGGTAAAGGTGGGGAGATTAAAGTCCTGATAAGAGAAGATGGTAAAGTCCTACCTACAAATCAAAGCTCAGGGTGAGAGGCAGAGCCCTGAGACTCTGGGGGAGAGATGGGAACACACATGACTGCCACTCAGCAGTCAAGAGTTACATATCCTCTTCTAACCACATAGCCCTCCCTCACTGCCACCATGTTATGGATGCAAAGTGGAAAGAAATTTTTCCCCTCCATGACTTGGCATCTCTGTTCATGAGCAGAGATCAATACAGACCCTGAAATAGGGACTGGTGTCTGATATACGTGGCCTCCATGATAAGGTAGGCTAGGAGCCAAACAAGGTGGAATTCCAGCCCCCATATCTTTAGATCCGCAGAGTAACATTTTTGTGGGAGCAGAGGGGAACTTGATTAATTTTTGGCACCATCTAAAAAACTAGTATTTCCTGCCCAAACACCAGGACAGCCAGCAGTTCACAAATGAAAACTCTGTGGTTCCTTAGAACATTATTGGAAATGCTTTCTGCTAGGCAAATATAACTAAGACACATGTTCCACTCACACTATGGTTTGACATGGGCCAAATGAAATGTCCACTGTCCATTGGGACTGCAAGGCACATGGCAAAGAGCAAACCACATGCTGTTGCCAGGAGTCAAGAAGGCCTATGGAGCTGAAAAAAATCCAAACAAGACTTTCCAGGCTATGCTTAAGTGCAAAAGTGCTGTGAACAAGGCAGCTTTGTGTTGGTGACTTGGTCAATTCTTCCCTATACTTCATCTCATAGTCAGCACCTTCAGGACTTCCTTTATTGGGATCTTCCACCTTCCCTGTCCCAGAGAGAAGGGCACTGGTTTGTATGGCAAGAACTCTAATCAAAGCAGCTACTCTCTCCTTTTTTGTGTGTTTATTCATGAAGAAAATGAGAACTTTGGTTATAATATTAACATTTAGGAGGCATAAGAATCATGAACTTGATTTTGGCAAGATCCAAGATGGCGCCAACATAGAGCATTGTATCTGAGTAGAAGGTGAATGAGATTAGTCACTGTGGAGTGAACGTGAGGTCCCATAGCCGACTGTGAAACACAGATGGTGTCTGAATTTCTGCGGAAGAACACTGAGACTGGTCACCACGAGAAACAGCTCACGCAGTTCCCGGGAACACCACCCTGAGATCAGCCAGCTCAATCACCTGTCTGGAGGAGAGAGCCAGCTAGAGCAGATCTAGCCCATAAGCAGATCCAGCCCACGGCTCCAGCCACAGATCAGCAGTCACGCCTATCTGCCTGATATCCAGCCTGCATGCTGACCTGTACAACAGGGAAAATCAGCCAGACCACAAAAGCAAAGGTAAGTAAGATTTTCTTTCTGGAGTTCCCAACATGGCGGCACAGTGTGCACTGTAGCTGAGTGGCAGAGACCTAACCCAGTCACAGCAAAGCAATTAGGAGCTAAGAGTGACTACAAACAGAGATGACAACTGTGTGTTCTCCACAAATATTGGGGTAGGTCACTCACCCTAGACCTGGAAAAAGCTATTCTCAATTTCAAAAGGAACAAAAGAAAAAAAAAAACAAGAATAGCTAAATCAATCCTGTACAATAAAAAAAAAAAAAAAACATCAGGAGGTATCACCAACCCAGACTTCAAGCTGTACCAAAGAGCAATAGTAGTAAAAACAGGATGGTACTGGTATAGAAACAGACCAGTAGATCAATGGAATCGAATTGAAGACCCAGAAGTGAACCCACACACCTATGGCCACCTAATTTTTAACAAAGAAGCAAAAACCTCACAATTGAAAAAGGACAGCATCTTCAACAAATGGTGCTGGTCCAACTGGATGTCCACTTGTAAAAGAATGAAATTAGACCCATACTTATCACCTTGTACAAAATTTAAGTCCAAGTGGATCAAAGACCTTAACATAAGGCTGGTCACACTAAATCTACTAGAAGAGAAAGTGGGAAAAACCCTCGAACTCATCGGCACAGGTGACAACTTCCTGAACAGAACACCAACAGCTCGGGACCTAAGACCAACAATCAATAAATGGGACCCCATGAAACCGAAAAGCTTCTGTAAGGCAAAAGACAGTGTCATTCGAACAAAACAGCTGCCTACAGATTGGGAAAAAAATCTTCACCAACCCCACATCTGACAGAGGGCTAATATCCAAAATTTATAAAGAACTCAAGAAATTAAATGCCAAGAAACCAAATAATCCGATCAAAAAATGGGGAAAAGATCTAAACAGAGAATAAACAAAGGAGGAATTCCTAATGACTGAGAGACACTTGAAGAAATGTTCAGCATCCTTAACCCTCAGAGAAATGCAACTCAAGACGACTCTAAGGATTCCATCTCACACCTGCCAGAATGACTAAGATTAAAAGCTCATGTGACAGCACATGCTGGCGAGGGTGTGGGGAAAGGGGAACCCTACTCCATTGCTGGTGGGAGTGCAGGCTTGTGTAACCACTATGGAGGTCATTCTGGTGATAACTTAGAAAAGTTGGAATAGCTCTGCCTCAGAACCCAGCCATACCACTTCTGGGTATACATCCAAATGACTCCTCACTGAATCACAAGGAAATTTCTTCATCTATGTTCATAGCAGCCTTATTTGTAATAGCTAGAAACTGGAAACAACCCAGATGTCCCTCAACCGAAGAATGGATTAAAAAACTGTGGTACATCTACACAATGTAATACTACTCAGCTATCAGAAACAATGAAATTATGCAATTTGCAGCCAAATGAATGGAACTAGAGAAGCTCATCCTGAGTGAGCTAACCCAGACTCAGAAGGATGCACATGGCATCTATTCACTTATAGTCGGATTTCAGCTATATAGTACAGGCTATCTATGTTACAACCAATGCACCAAAGGGAACATTGACATAGACTTTTTTTGTTTGTTTGTTTGTTTTTTTTTTAGTTTTCTCTCCCTGACAATGAGACACTTTTCACTGATGGTACTGCCTTGTAGGCCTCCAGTGTATGAGGAGGCTCTTGGCCCTCATATGACTTCTGAACTGGGGTGAGGGACTATTATGTAGGGACACTCCACTCCAGAGGAGAGGAATGGAAAGGTTAGGGGGTAGAGGGTGGGAGGGTGGGGCTGGGAAGGGGGGAAAGAGGATAATATGATGGAGATGTAACCTGAAGCAACAGATAAATAAATTTATTTTTTAAAAAAGAAATAAGGAAATCAACACCCTTCACAATAGCCATAAATAATATAAGATACCTGGGGGTAACTCTTACCAAGCAAATGAAAGACCTGTATGATAAGAACTTCAAGTCCCTGAATAAAGAAATTGAAGAAGATATCAGAAGATGAAAAGATCTCCCATGTTCATGGATAGGTAGGATTAAAATAATAAAAATGGCCATCTTACCAAAAGCAATATACAGATTCAATGCAATTCCTATCCAAATAACAACTCAATTCTTTACAGACCTGGAAAAAACAATTCTCAACTTCATATGGAATAAAAAAAAAAGAATAGCTAAATCAATCATGTACAATAACAGAATATCTGAAGGTATCACCATCCCAGATTTCAAGCAGTACTACAGGGCAATAGTAGTAAAAATAGCATGGTACTGGTGTAGAAACAGACCAGTTGACCAATGGAATTGAATCAAAGACCCAGAAATAAACCCACACGCATATGTTCACTTAATTTTTGACAAATAAGCCAAAACCATAGAATGGAAAAAGGAAAGCATCTTCAATAGATGGTCCTGGTCTAACTGGATGTCAACATGTAGAAGAATGCAAATAGATCCATACTTATCACCCTGTACAAAACTTAAGTCTAAGTGGATCAAAGACCTCAACATAAATCCGAACACACTAACATTAATAGAAGAGAAAGTGGGGAAAAGTCTGGAACTCATTGGCACCAGTAGCAACTTCCTGAACAGAACAACAATAGCTCAGATGCTAAAACAGTCAATAAATGGCTCATTATGAAATTTTAAAGCTTCTGTAAGGCAAAGGACACTGTCATTAGAACAAAATGGTGGCCCACAGACTGGGAAAGGAACTTTGCCAACCCAACATCTGACAGAGGGCTAATATCCAAAATAAATAAAGAACTGAAGAAATTTAACACCAAAAAAATCAAATAACCCCATCAAAAAATGGGGTACAGAGCTAAACTGAGAATTCACAAAAGAGGAAACTCCAAAAGGTGAGAGGCACTTGGAGTAATGTTCAACATCTTTGGTCATCAGGGAAATGCAACTTAAAACAACTCTGAGATTCCATCTCACACTCATCAGAATGGCTAAGATCAAAAACTCAAATGATAGCATATGCTGGAGAGGATGTGGAGAAAGGGGAATGCTCCCCCATTGCTGGTGGGAGTGCAAACTTGTACAACCTCTTTGGAAATCAATATGGAGATATCTTAGTAAATTGGGAATAGTTCTACCTCAAGACCCAGCCATACCCCTCTTGGGCATATATCCAAAAGATTCAAAATGAAACCACAAGGACATTGCCTCAACAATATTCATAGCAGCTTTATTTGTAGTAGCCAGAAACTGGAAACAACACAGATGTACTTCAACTGAAGAATGGATAAAGAAAAACTGTAGTACATTTATACAGTGGAATACTACACAGCTATCAGAAATGAGGAAATCATGCAATTCGAAAACAAATGAATGGAGCTAGAAAAGCTCACCCTAAGTGAGCTGACACAGTCCCAGAAAGATAAACATGGTATGTATTCCCTTATAAATGGACATTAACCATAAATCACAGGATAACAACCCACAGACCCAAATAGACAGGAACCTAGCATATGTATCCTAGGAAAAGTTTCACCCACCAGTGAGTCATGGAATCTGCTGCAGGTTGGTGGAACACCTTACCATAAATGGTGTGCCATATCAATCCCCAGTAAAAGTGGAAGCTCTTGGCCCTCACATGACTGAAGAACTGAGGGAGTATGATATATGAGGGCCCACCTCATCTGAGGAGAAGGAGAGTATCAAGTAGAGGAATAATGATGAAGGGAAGGAGGAAGGGAGGGAGTGGCCAGGAGGGGAGGAGGGAGGAAACTATGCTCTAGAAGTAACTTGAAAAAACAAAATAGGATCCAAGATGGCGGCAGCTGGCGCAGACGTATTTTGATTTCGGGGTCAACAGTCACAAGGCGGCAAGTGTTGCAGGACGCAGTACAAAGGGCACGACCCCTTCTAAATCTCACCTAGCTACACAGGGACCACGGAAGATGCCTGGGCAGGACGCCCCTTCCAACTCTCGGACACGCTAGGAAGCCTCTGGACCCGGGAATCAGGATAACCCATCCCCCCAAAACGAGAAGTCTCCGGTAAGTTCCAACCTAATACCCAGCCAGCAGATTCAGAAACCAAGCAGAGATAATCCCCACCCTGCTGGGCACTCGCAGGTCTCACACAGACAATCCAATTATCTGGGAAAGGTTGCGACCCTTGGAAGTGAAGTAGCTCCACTGCAAAGTGAGTTCAGATCCCAGTCTGTGATGTCACAGGCCAGCTTCCAAGCCTCGGGAGCAGCAAGGCTATTGGAGCTGAACTGCAGATTTACCCCCTACAGGAACCAACCCCAGGCAAACTGTGAGATATTTGAAAGTGTCCTACATTGAACTTTAGTACTAGTAAGGGCCCTTCCAGTGGGGAATCAGAGCTTACTTGTGCACAGCTCCGCCACCTGAATTAATTAGGTCCACACTTGGGAGGTGGGACTGAATGACTCACCTTATAGGGGTGGAGTAAGGCAACTCCTACACCACAGTAACCCCTTTGGACCCAAGTCCAGAAGACTGCAAAAAAAAAAAAATTCCTCATGGCCAGAGGCCAGAGACAAAAAAAAAACAGAGCGAAATATTGCCAACAAAAGAAAGCAACGCTATTCCATCCAGCCCGAACCACCTCACCACAACTGAAACACATGAAAACGATGACAATTCTACATTATGGAAAGTGATAAAGTCCCTTCAAGAAGAACTTAAAACTCTGAAGGAATTCAAAGAAGCCACAATTCTACAAGTCAAAACAATGAATAACATCATTAAAGAGCTCCAAGCCAAGGTGACCCAGCTTGAACAGGAAAAGGATAAAGCAATGAAAGATCTCCAGACAAAAACAAGCAAACTGGAGAAGGAAATGTACAAAACGAACACTACCATTCAAGACATGAAAATAGATATGGAAACAATAAAGAAAACACAGTCAGAGTTAAAAGAGGAAATGGAAAATCAAGAGAAGAGAACAGAAACTACGGATCTGACTATGAAAAATAGAATGCAAGAGATGGAAGACAGGATCTCAGGCATGGAAGATTCGATGGAGGAAATCAGTACAACATCCAAAGAAAATGAGAAAGCTAAAAATTCTCTCACCCACAACATTCAAGAAATCAAGGACTCAATGAAAAGACGGAACCTAAGAATTATAGGCATAGAGGAAATAGAAGACTCCCGACTCCATGGTCCAGGAAATATCTTCAACAAAATCATAGAAGAAAACTTCCCAAACCTAAAGAAAGAGATGCCAGTAAAAATCCAAGAGACTTACAGAACACCAAACAGATTAGATCAGAAAAGAAACTCCTCTCGCCACATAATAATAGAAACTCCAAATGTAGAGAACAAAGAAAGGATATTAAAAGCTGTAAGAGAAAAAGGCCAAGTCACATACAATGGCAGACCCATCAGAATCACACCTGACTTCTCCTCAGAAACTTTAAAAGCTAGAAGTGCCTGGATGGATGTCCTACAAGTCCTGAGAGAACAGAGGTGCCCAGCCAGACTACTATACCCAGCAAAACTCTCTATCAACATAGAAGGAGAAAACAAGATATTCCATGACAAAATCAAATTCAAACAGTATCTCCTCACAAACCCAGCCCTACAGAAGATCCTAGAAGGAAAATTCCAACACAGAGAAGATAACTACACCCAAGAAAACAGAGGAAATAGAAACCTCCACAGCAACTAAACAAAAGAGAAACACAAGACAGCCAGCTATACCAAAATAATGGGAAATATCAACCCCTGGTCACTAATATCCATCAACATCAATGGACTCAACTCGCCAATAAAAAGACACAGACTTACAGACTGAATCCGTAAACAAGACCAATCTTTTTGCTGTATACAAGAAACAAATCTCACTATTGAAGATAAACACTACCTCAGAGTAAAGGGCTGGGAAAAGGTCTTCCAAGCAAATGGACCCAGGAAACAAGCTGGAGTAGCCACCATAATATCAAACAAAACAGACTTCCAATTGAAGTTAATAAAAAAAGACAGAGAAGGGCATTACATACTCATTAAAGGAAATATACACCAAGAGGTCATCTCAATATTGAACATCTATGCCCCAAATACAAAGGCACCTACATTTATAAAAGAAACACTTCTAAAACTTAAATCGCACATCAATCCAAACACTTTAATAGTGGGAGACTTCAACACCCCACTCACCACTATGGACGGATCATCAAGACAGAAGCCAAACAGAGAAATAATGAGTCTAACAGAGATCATGAACCAAATGGACCTAACAGATATCTACAGAACGTTTCACCCAAACACAAAAGAATACACCTTCTTCTCAGCACCTCACGGAACCTTCTCCAAAATCGACCATATAGTTGGACACAAAGATAGCCTCAACAGATACAAGAAAATTGAAATAACCCCTTGTAACTTATCAGACCACCATGGAATAAAGCTGGACTTCAATAGCAAAAGAATCAACAGAAAGTCTACACTCACATGGAAATTGAACAACTCTTTACTAGAGGACCACTGGGTCAGGGAAGAAATAAAGAAGGAAATCAAAGACTTCTTAAAATCCAACGAAAATGAAGACACAACATACCCAAACCTATGGGACACAATGAAAGCTGTGCTACGAGGAAAGTTCATAGAACTAAGTGCCTTCAAAAAGAAAATTGTGACAGCTCATATTAGTGAATTAACAGCTAAACTGGGTGAATTGGAAAAAAAAAAGAAGCAAACACTCCCAAGAGGAGCAGAAGGCAGGAGATCATAAAACTTAGGGCGGAAATCAACAACTTAGAAACAAAAAGAACTATACAAAGAATCAATGAAACCAAGAGTTGGTTCTTCGAGAAAATCAACAAAATAGACAGACCCTTAGCCAAATTAACTAAAAGACAGAGGGAGAAAACACAAATCAACAAAATCAGAAATGAAAAGGGTGAAATAACAACAGACATTGAGGAAATCCAGAGAATATTTGGATACTACTTTAAAAATCTGTACTCCACCAAATTTGAAAACTTAAGTGAAATGGACAATTTTCTTGAGAGATTCCACCTACTGAAGCTACATCAAGTTCAGATGAACAGATTAAACCGCCCTATAACCCCTATGGAAATAGAAACAGTCATTAAAAATCTCCCAACCAAAAAAAGCCCAGGGCCAGATGGCTTTAGCACGGAATTCTACCGGACCTTCAAAGAGGAGCTAACACCAATACTTTTCAAACTCTTTCACCAAATAGAATCTGAAAGAACATTGTCAAACTCATTCTACGAGGCCACAATCACCCTGATTCCTAAACCACACAAAGACCAAACAAAGAAAGAGAACTTCAGACCAATCTCCCTCATGAACATAAATGCAAAAATACTTAATAAAATACTAGCAAATCGAATTCAAGAACACTTCAAAAGTATCATACACCATGATCAAGTAGGCTTCATCCCAGGGATGCAGGGATGGTTCAACATACAGAAATCTATCAACGTCATTCACCATATAAGCAAGATGAAAGAAAAAAAAACCACATGATAATCTCGCTAGATGCAGAAAAAGCATTTGACAAAATTCAACACCCCTTCATGCTAAAAGTTCTGGAGAGAACGGGCATACAAGGGCTGTACCTAAAAATAATAAAGGCATTATACAGCAGGCCAGTGGCCAACTTCAATATAAATGGTGAGAAACTTGAAGCATTTCCTCTAAACTCAGGGACAAGACAAGGATGTCCACTTTCACCATATCTCTTCAATATAGTACTTGAAGTTCTTGCTAGAGCAATAAGACAACTAAATAGCATCAAGGGGATAAACATCAGAAACGAAGAAGTCAAATTATCCCTATTTGCAGATGATATGATAGTATACATAAGCGACCCCAAAAATTCCACCAGAGAACTCTTACAGCTGATAAACACCTTCAGCAAAGTGCCTGGATACAAAATTAATTCAAAAAAATCAGAAGCTCTTCTTTATACAAAAAACAAATGGGCTGAGAAAGAAATAAGGGAAACAACCCCTTTCACAATAGCCACAAACAACATAAAATACCTGGGGGTAACTCTAACCAAGCAAGTAAAGGACCTGTACAACAAGAACTTCAAGCCCTTGAAGAAAGAAATGGAAGAGGCCTTTAGAAGATGGAAAGATCTCCCATGCTCATGGATAGGTAGGACCAAGATAATAAAAATGGCCATCCTACCAAAAGCAATATATAGATTCAATGCAATTCCTATCAAAATACCAACATAATTTTTTATAGACTTGGAAGTACCTAGTCTCAATTTCATATGGAACAACAAAAAGCCCAGAATAGCTAAATCAATCCTATACAATAAAAAAACATCTGGAGGTATTACCATCCCAGATTTCAAGCTGTACTACAGAGCAATAGTTGTAAAAAGAGCATGGTATTGGTATAGAAACAGACCAGTAGATCAATGGAATCGAAATGAAGACCCAGAAATAGACCAGAACACTTACGGCCAACTAATATTTGACAAAGAAGCCAAAACGGCACAATGGAAGAAGGACAGCATCTTCAACAAATGGTGCTGGTCCATTTGTAAAAGAATGAAGTTAGACCCATACTTATCACCTTGTACAAAACTTAAGTCCAAGTGGATCAAAGACCTTAACATAAGGCTGGTCACACTAAATCTACTAGAAGAAAAAGTGGGAGAAACCTTCAAACTAATTGGCACAGGCGACAACTTCCTGAGCAGAACACCAACAGCTCAGGACTTGAGATCAACAATCAATAAATGGGACCTCATGAAACTGAAAAGCTTCTGTAAGGCAAAGGACACTGTCATTCGAACAAAACGGCAGCCTACAGACTGGGAGAAAATCTTCACCAACCCCACATCTGACAGAGGGCTAATATCCAAAACCTACAAAGAACTCAAGAAATTAAGTGCCAAGAAACCAAGTAATCCAATCAAAAAATGGGGGACAGAGCTAAATAGAGAATTCACAAAGGAGGAATCCCTAATGGCTGAGAGACACTTGAAGAAATGCTCAACATCCTTAATCATCAGAGAAATGCAACTCAAGATGACTCTGAGATTCCATCTCACACCTGTCAGAATGGCTAGGATCAAAAACTCAAATGACAACACATGCTGGCGAGTGTGTGGAGAAAGGGGTACGCTACTCCATTGCTGGTGGGAATGCAGGCTTGTGCAACCACTATGGAGGTCAGTCTGGCGATATCTTAGAAAACTTGGAATAGCTCTGCCTCAGGACCCAGCCATACCACTTCTGGGTATACACCCAAATGCCTCTTCACAGAATCATAAGGAAGTTTCCTCATCTATGTTTATGGCAGCCTTATTTGTAATAGCTAGTAACTGGAAACAACCCAGATGTCCCTCAACTGAAGAATGGTTTAAAAAACTGTGGTACATCTACACAATGGAATATTATTCAGCTATCAGGAACAATGAAATTGTGCAATTTGCAGCCAAATGGATGGAACTAGAAAAGCTCATCCTGAGTGAACTAACCCAGACTCAGAAGGACACATATGGCATCTATTCACTTATTGTAGGATTTTAGCTATATAGTAGAAGGTATCAATACTACAACTAACACACCAAAGGGAACTTGGACATAGACTTCTTATTTTTAATTTTAATTTTTTATTTATTTTTCATATATTTGTTATTTTTTTTCTAGTTTTTAGTTTTTGTATCTATTGTATGCTTATTGATTTTTTTTGTTTAGTAGTTCTCTCTCCTAGGCAACGAGACACTTTTCACTGATGGTACTGCTTCATAGATCCCCAATGAATGAAGAGGCTCTTGGCCCTCATACAACCTCTCAACTGAGATAAGGGACTGTTATATAAGGACACTCCACCCCAGAGAAATGGGATGGAAGGGTTAGGAGGTAAAGAAAAAAAAATGAAATGTGATGTTTCGGCCTTTTACTACTAACTGTCATGAACTGTTTAGGATAATTAAGAAATGCGAACTAATGGTTATGCAAACCAGTCATTCTGTTAGGTACTATGACAGCCTATTATAGTTACTTGTTAAGCTAATCAGAAATAAACCTGCTAAGAGACAAGCAACATCTGCTTACCCTAATATAAGAGATAGATAGGGCCTCTTCAAAAACCTCAAGAGATCTGCAGAATATGGCATTCAAAGATGTTTTCGTAACTTTAGATTTTTTTTATATCAAGACATATCAACTCCTGTCAGCACCCCCT
>CAJQZJ010030932.1:0-10302 GCA_907164525.1 Lophiomys imhausi
GGGGGGGTGTGAATGCATCTGTGAGCATATGCATGTTGAAGCCAAGGATCAAATTCAAGTATCATTTCTCAGGAGACACCTTACTTGTCTTTTTGTGACAGAATATCTTATTATCCTGGAGCTTACCCATTATGCTCTATGGGCTAGGCAGCAAGTCTTATCTCTGTCTCCTCACCATTGAGATGTATATCACCATGCCCATCTTTTTATGAAGATGTTGGTGATTAAACTTAGGTTCTCATGCTTATATGGGAAATAGCTTTGCAACTGAGTTATCTCCCCAGCTCTCCTACTGCTAGCTTCACATCTACAGACTCACGTGGATACTAGAGGGGAACATGAAGAATGCTTCCTACTACAAGATAAGTGTCTGTGCCCAGATGCAGTGGACTTGTGATTGGGTTCTTGGTACAGGTGTGGACTCTGGCTGTGAGCACATTTCTCACCTTTCATCTTCAGTATTTGCTTGAGTACTCATCATTACCTCTGCTTGTAGGACCAAGCTGAGTTTCAGCTTCTATAGAGAACACCATCTGCAGTGCAACCCAAAGAAGGAGGGTATGGTGCATTCTGAGAATGTGACTCATCTCCTAGAGTGCTAGCCTAGAATGCAAGAAGCTCTGGGCTCCAAAACAACACCATATAAGCCCAGTCTGGTGGTTCATATTTGGAATCTCAACTCTCAGAGGGAGGAAGTAGGAGGATCAGAAGTTTAAAGTCATTCTCTGCTTCATAGGAATTTGGAAGCCAACCTGGGATACAGAAGACCCTGTTTAAAAAGAAAGGAAGGAAGGGAGGGAGGGGATGATTGACTCTGACTAAAAGTTGCTGTGCCCCTGGGGTTTCCAGGGTGATTCTCACTGGTTCTTAGTTTTCCATAGCTCTCTTGGATGATGAAAACTGTGATTTGGCAGGGGAAGAAAGGACTAGTTTCAGTTCTCATGATTCTCCTCATGAATGAAACTTATGAATTGTTGAAACTAATGTCAATAGTGAATTTTGTGATTTCTGAAATTATTATTAAAATTTATGTAATGTTCATTTCATTTGTTCATTGAAACATTGTGTTTACTAACTACTGAATTAAGTTAATCGACTAAAATGGCAAACAGTGTATAAGGGTATGCAGAATGCTTGATGAAGACCAAAGTTGAAAAACATGCCTCCTGTCAGGGTGCTTCCAGTCTCTTAAGACAGACAAGCCTCCAGAAGTCAGCCACAGTCTAAACTCCATCAAGAGCACCTCCAATTTCTACCCATGCAGACTAATTGCTGTGAGATGCACTTTCTGGTGATAATAAGCATAAGAACATTGAAAAGAAAAGGGACCACTGTGGTTCTTGAGAGAGGGAGAGAGGTCAAATAAGTGCTGTGGTTCTAGCCCTCTTCCTTGAGTACTTTCTAAAAAGATACAGTTAGGTGCTAGTGCATACATCAATGTCTTTTGGATGAGCAGTCAGGGACATGAGTGATGTTGCATGTTACAGGAAATATGACATAGTCAAGAAGTCATAATGACCTCAAAAGATTACCTTTAAGCTTTCCAACACACAGCAAACAACTCACAGAAAGCTTCCTGGGAAATCCAGCCATTCTTCAGAGATCACAATCATTAGCTTAGAAGCAAAACCATTCATATTTTACTGTGTAGTTAGAGGCATATCCCAGAGCTTTAAAAACTCCTCAAGGGAAACCTGTGTAGTTCCACCTCCTGCAATCTCAGTACTGGGAGCTGAAAACAGGAGGATCAGGAATTCAAGGTCATCTTCTCCCACTTAATAAGTTGGAGACCAGCCTGGGCTACATAAGAATCTGTTTCAAATGTTTAAAAGACAACAGAACATTCAAAAAAAAGTTGTCGGCAGATGAATGGTCCAGGAGAATAAAAATCAGCACTCATTAAGAACAAATCTCACTCAGTATCTGTTGTCCTTGTGAAGCAGAAGCAAGAAACTCACAGGTTCCAATGTCCACACCCTGTCTGAAAACTCAAATCTGAGTCCTGGCTTTTCCTAGACTGGCATATTCACCAATGCTTTAGTATCAATGATTAGAAATAGGAAGATGAAACAAAACCAAGGATTTCTTTAGAGACAGGCTTCAAGAGAGGATGATTCAAGAATAAACAAAACAAGGAGGAAACAGGGAAGGTCAACAGAGAATTGGAAGCTGAACAAGTATTTAAACTAAAATTTTAGGAGTTAAAAACAAAAAGCCTGAATTCAGGTTATCAGTAGATGTAGTTTGCAGATAGTTTCACACTGAAGAAAAATGCATGAGAATCAGGAGACATGGCATTCACATAGAACCAATGGAGCCATTTAAGGTATTGTTATGGATATACCCTACTGACAGGGCCATATCAAGTGTTTCCACCCAAATTAACACAGCATCAGGCAGAAATCAAATATTTCAAAATGTACCAATAAGCATCACCATGTATATCATAAATTCTGATTTAATGCACATACAACAAACACAACTGTAGAGCTGTCAAAGTCTGATTGCTGAGAAAGTCCCACAAAAGCAATGAAAATAAACATAAGTAGAAAGGAAAAAAAAACATTTAAAAGATTTTATTTCTCATCAGAAACAATGTAAGCCAGAGGATATTGGAATGATGTATTAAAATACTGAAAGAAAAAAATAACATTTCAAACCAGGATTCTATAACCAGTGGAAATTCTTCTAAAACGAAAATGAGCTGGGATTCCAAGATGGCGGCTGCTAGCATGGACACATTTTGAACACAGGGAAAACAGTTATAACACCTCAGAGTCATAACATGTTAAACAACAATCTGAGAGGTGCGAACCTGCTGGGTTTCATCCAGCAAACCCTGGTACTAATAAAAGTCTCTGGGTGAGACTCCCAGACACACAGAAAAACAAACCAGCGGAAACTGCAGAAGCTGCAGAAGTTGGGGAAGCAGGAGAATCATCACCAGGAGAGGAGCCCATGAGTAAGAGCCACTCAAATACCCAGGGAGCAGCTCCAAACACCAGACGGGGGTACGCACTGATCTCCCGAGCTCCCAGCTTCCACACAGGCATTCCAGCACCAAAAAGAGGAACAGAGGAGCCACTGGAATAGGTATATTCTCAGTGGAACTATTATGGCTACGACCCACAGCACATTCTGATACGGGAGAATGGCAGTACCACTGCAGTCTGGTATATCTCCAGCAGAGTGGTGGTCTGGGAGGTGCAAGCATATTTGGGCCTACCCAGAAAGGTGTTGGACATACAGGTCCCTCTACTGGATTTACAATCACTTGGAAGATCACTGCAGCTAGACAAAGCAATGAGATACACTTCCTGGAGTGAGTTGCCCTTCCTGCACCCTTACAGTGTCCTACAGGTCACAAGATAGGTACCTCCCAGCTTGCTGAGGGGCCTGTTTTCAAACAGCAGCTCCAGCACCCAAAAGAGAACCAGCAGAGCCACAGGAATGGTAAGATCAGAGCGCGCTGAAAGGCAGGTGATCAAGTTAAAAGGCTTCGGAACTCCACTGAGTCCAAGCCCTGGAGCAGGTTGTGGTGTTCATATTGGATCCTCCAGCCGGAGTACCTGGTTCCTCCTCAGCGAGATACCAGATCTTTAGCATCTTCAGCATACAGTTACATGCCTGGAGCAGTGAGTTCTTGGCCTGTGTGAACTACCTGAGTGACTCAGACTACAGAGGATTAGTGATTAGGGCCATGATCATCACAGAGATGCCCTGGGGACCATCTAGGAGGAGCTGCCTGGGGAGAACATGACCACAGACCTCACCCTTGGACCAGACACATGAGTAGCTGGGGATCTGCAGCCATGGTTCTCCAAGCCCCACTGACATTACAGGGAAGACCTACTAGAACTCAAGACCCTGCAGGCTGGAATAACACTTCCCACCTAAACCCCGATCTGACTTCTCAGTTGAGACACAACTGGAAGGGGTGAACTTCAGGGTGCCAATTGAAATCCAGCCTCCAACACCAGACCCCACCTGTGTTGAGCTACAGACAACCAATACTATATAGCCTCTACACCAAAGCTCCAATCTTGGCACCAGGTCCAGAAGACACTAGGATCAATCAGGTAAGGACAACCAGAAGACTAAATGTCAGCTAAAGAACAAATCTGACAAAAATCAGGGAAATATGACTCCAACAAAATACAGCAATGCAAGCCCTGATGATCCCACCTCAGTTGAAACACATGAAAATGATGACAAATCTATACTTAGGAAAATGATAGAGTCCTTACAAGAAGAAATTAAATCCCTGAAAGAATTTAAAGAATCCTCAATTTTACAAATGAAAGCAATGGAGAATACTATTAGAGACCTCTAAGCCAACTCAGCCAAATATGAGTGGGAAAGAGAGAAGGCTATGAAAGATTTCAAAGATTGGCAGACAAAGACAATTAAATTAGAGCAGGAAATGGATAAATTGTACCAGACTGTTCAAGACTTAAAATTGGAAATGGAAGCAATAAACAAAACACAAGCTGAGACAATCCTGGAAGTGGAAAATCAAGTAAGAGAACAGGAACTACAGACATGAGTATCAAAAATAGAATACAAGAGACAGAAGACAGAATCTCAGGTGTGGAAGATTTAATTGAAGAAATCAGTACAACAACCAAAGAAAATGAGAAATCTAAAAAATTCTCACCCCCAACATCCAAGAAATCAAGGACTCAATGAAAAGATGGAACCTAAGAATTATTGGCATAGAGGAAAGAGAAGACTCCCGAATTCAAGTTCCAGGAAACATCTTCAACAAAATCATAGAAGAAAACTTTCCAAACCTAAAGAAAAAGATGCCGATAAAATCCAAGAGGCATACAGAACACCAAACAGAATAGACCAGAAAAGAAATTCCTCTCTCCACATAATAACTGAAACTCCAAATGTACAGAACAAAGAAAGAATGTTAGAAACCATAAGAGATAAAGGTCAAGTAATGTACAATGGCAGACTCATCAGAATTACACCTGACTTCTCCTCAGAAACTTTAAAAGCCAGAAGGCCTTGGTCAGACTTCCTACAAGCCCTGATATTCCATGACAAAATCAAATTTAAACAGTAACTACCCACAAATCCAGCCCTACAAAAGATCCTAGAAGGAAAATTCCAACCCAGAGAAGATAACTACACCCAGGAAAACAGAGGAAGCAAAAAATTCCACTGCAGCTAAACCAAAAGAAACACACAACCACCACCTACATCAAAATAACAGGAAAAAAAAAAACCTTTGGTCATTAATATCCCTCAACATCAATTGGGGACTCAACTCCCCAGTAATAAGACACAGGCTTACAGAATGAATCCATAAACAAGACCCATCATTTTGCTGCATACAAGATATGCATCTCACTAACAAAGATAGACTACCTCAGAGTAAAGGGCTGGGTGAAGGTTTTCCAAGCAAACAATCCCAGGAAGCAAGCTACAGTAGCCATCCTAATATCAAATAAAATAGATTTTCAACTGAACTTAATCAAAAAAGATAGGGAAGGTCACTACATACTTGTTAAAGGAAATATTCATCAAGATGACATCTCAATACTGAATATCTATGCCACAAATACAAGGACACCCACATTTGTAAAAGAAACTGCTAAAGCTTAAACCACACATCGATTCCCACAGGTTAGTAGTGGGATACATCAACATCCCACTCACACAAATGGGCAGATCATCAAGACAGAAAACAAACAGAGAAATAATGAGACTAACAGAAGTCATGAACCAAATGGACCTAACAGATATCTACAGAATGTTTCACCCAAACACAAAAGAATACACCTTCTTTTCAGCACCTCATGGAACCTTCTCCAAAATTGACCATATAGTCGAACACAAAGCAAACCTCAAGAGATACAAGAAAATTGAAATAACCCCTTGTATCTTATTAGATCACAATGGATTAAAGCTGGACTTCAAGAACAACAGAAATTAAAAAAAAAGCCTACACATTCATGGAAACTGAACAACTCTTTACTCAGTGACCCCTGGGTCAGAGAACAAATAAGGAAGGAAATCAAATACTTTTTAATCTAATGAAAACAAAGGCACAACATACCCAAACCTATAAGACACAATCAAAGCAATGCTACGAGGAAAGTTCATAACACTAAGTGCTTTCAAGATGAAAATTGTGACAGCTCATATTAGCTAGCAACTTAACATCAGAACTTAAAGAGCTAGAAAAAATAAAGAAACAAACATTCCCAAGAGGAGCAGACAGCAGGAAATCATCAAAATTAGGGCTGAAATCAACAACTTAGAAACAAAAACAACAATACAAAGAATCAATGAAATCAACAGTTGGTTCTTTGAGAAATTCAGCACAATAGGCAAACCCTTAGCCAAATTGATAAGAAGGCAGTTAGAAAATACCCAAATCAGGAAAATCAGAAATGAAAAGGGAGAAATAGCCACAGAAATCAAAGAAATTCAGAGAATCTTTAGGTCTTACTTCAAAGATCTGTACTACACAAATATTGAAAACCTAAGCGAAATGAACAATTTTCTTGATCAATCCAGATCAGATTAACAAATTAAACAGTCCTATAACCCATAGGGAAATAGAAACTGTCATTAAAAATCACCCAATAGAAGCCCACGGCCAGATGGTTTCAGCATAGACTTCTACCAGACCTTCAAAGAAGAACTAATACTAGTACTCTTCAAACTCTTTCACAATACAGAAACAGAAGGAACACTGTCAAACTCATTGTTTGAGGCCACAGTTACCCTAATCCCTAAACCACACAAAGACCCAACAAAGAAAGAGAACTTCAGACCAATTTCCCTCATGAACATAGATGCAAAAATTCTTAATAAAATACTGGCAAACTGAATCCAAGAACACATCAAAAGTATCATAAACCATGATCAAGTAGCCTTCATCCCAGGAATTCAGAGGTGGTTCAACATATGAAAAGCCATCAATGCAATTCACCATATAAACAAGCTGAAAGAAAAAAAAAAAAAACCACATGATCATGTCTCTAGATGCTGAAAAAGCATTTGACAAAATCCAACACTCTTCATGCTAAAAGTCCTGGAGAGAGCTGTCATACAAGGACCATACCTAGAAATAATAAAGTCTATATACAACAAGCCAGTAGCCAATATCAAATTAAATGGAGGGAAACTTAAAGCATTTCCACTAAAATCAGGGACAAGGCAAGGATGCTCACTCTCCCTATATCTCTTCAACATAGTCGTTAAAGTTCTAGCCAGAGAAATAAGACAAATAAATGAGAACAAGGGGTTACACATTGGAAATAAAGAAGTCAAATTATCCCTATTTGAAGATGATGTGTTATTATACATAAGTGACCATGATAATTCCACCAGAGAACTACTACAACTGATAATTTCAGCAAGGTGGCTGGATACAAAATTAACTCAAAACAATTGGAAGCCCTTCTTTATACAAAAGATAAATGGGCTGAGAATGAAATTAGGAATACAGGACCCTTCACAATATTCACAAACAATATAAAATACCTGGGGGTAACTCTAACCAAGCAAGTGAAAGACCTGTATGACAAGAACTTCAAGTCCTTGAAGAAAGAAATTGAAGAGGACTTCAAAAATGGAAAGATCTCCCATGCTCATGGATAGGTAGGATCAACATAATAAAATTGTCCATCATACCAAAATCAATATACAGATTCAATGCAATTCCTATCAAAATACCAACACAATTCTTTACAGACCTGGAAAAAACAATTCTGGACTTCATATGGAATAACAAAAGCCCCAGAATTGCTAAATCAATCCTGTACAATAAAAAACCATTTGGAGGTATCACCATCCCAAATTTCAAGCTATACAACAGAGCAATAGTAATAAAACCAGCATGGTACTAGTATAGAAACAGAAAAGTTGATGAATGGAATGTAACTGAAGGCCCAGAAATGAACCCACACAGCAAAGTCACTTAATTTTTGACAAAGAAGCCAAAACCATACAATGGAAAAAGGACAGCATCTGCAACAAATGGTGCTGGTCTAAATGGATGTCGACATGTAAAAGAATGCAAATAGTTCCATGCTTATCACCTTACACAAAACTTAAGTCCAAGTGGATCAAAGACCTTAACATAAACCCCTATGCACTAAATCTAATAGAAGACAAAGTGGGGAAAAGCGTCAAACTCATTGGCACAGGCGACAACTTCCTGAACAGAAGACCAATAGCTCCGGCTCTAAGATCAACAATAAATAAATGGGACCTCATGAAACTTAAAAGCTTCTGTAAGGCAAAGGACACTGTCATTCGAACAAAACGGCAGCCTACAGATTGGGAAAGATCTTTACCAAACCCACATCTGACAGAGGGCTAATATCCATAATTGAAAAGAACTCAAGAAATTAAATGCCAAGAAACCAAATGTCCAATTAAAAGTGGGGAACAGAAGTAAACCAAGAATTTACAAAGAAGGAATCTCTAATGGACAAGAGACACTTAAAGAAATTCTCAACATCCTTAATCATCAGAGAAATGCAACTCAAGATGACTCTGAGATTCCACCTCATACCTGTCAGAATGACTAAGATAAAAAACTCAAATGACAGCACATGCTGGCCAGGTTGAGGAGAAAGGGGAACACTCCTCCATTGCTGGTGGAAGTGCAAACTTGTACAACCACTATGGAGGTCAGTCTGATGATATCTTAGATCATTTAGAATAGCCCTACCTCAAGACCCAGCCATACCACTTCTGGGTATACATCTAAACGATTTCTCACCAAAGCACAAGGACATCTTGTCATCTATGTTCATAGCAGCCTTATTTGTAATAGCTAGAAACTGGAAACAACCCAGATGTCCTTCATCTCACAAATGGATAAAAAAACTTGGTACATTTACACAATGGAATACTACTCAGCTATCAGAAACAAGGAGATCATGCAATTCACAGCCAAATGGATGGAACTAGAAAAGTTCCTCCTGAGTGAGCTAATCCAGGCTCAGAGAGATGCACATGGCATCTACTCAATTATAATTGGATTTTAACCATATAGTAAAGGATAACTATCCTACAACCAACACACCAAAGGGAAAAGGGACATAGACTTTGTTACCTGTTAGTGGGACCCTGCCTTAGTGGTGCTGGCATGTGAGCACCCAGTGCTAGAGGAAGCTTTTAGCCCTCATATGACTGCTCAACGGGGGGGGGGGGCACTGATATGTAGGGACACCACACTCTGGAGGAGTAGGATTGGAAGGAGAGAGGGAAGAGGGTGGGAGCATGGGACAGGGAGGGGTAGAAAGAGGACACTGTGATAGAGATGTCACTGAAGAAATAAACATTAAAAAAAGAAAATGAAATGAAGACATTTTAAAACAACAAAAGTTATAAAAATTCATTACTACAGACCTTTCCTGGGTAAAAGTCAGCCAAGTTTCCTAAGAATGAGGGAAAATTGGCCAGAGAGGACTCATATTCTACAAGGAAAGGAAAGTAAGGAAGAGAGCATAGAGAGTAACAGTCATGTTGGTATTTAAGATGTAATTTTTAATTTTTTGAGATGAGGTCTCATGTACCTAGGCTGACTTCACATTTACTATGTAGCTAAGGCTGACTGAAGATCAAATCCTCCTGGTGCCACCTCCATGCCCAGTTCATGCAATGCTGATCATGGAATCCAGAGCTACCCCACATCCTTGGCAGACATGTGGGTGGGCTTACAGTTTCAGAAGTTTGGTCCATGATCATCAAGGCAGGAGGCATTATAGAAGGCAAGCATGGAGTGGGTAGTAGCTGAGAATTTTATATCCTGATACTCAGGCAGCAGGAGAGAGATTGGGCATGGCTAGTAGGCTTTGGGAACCTCAAAGTCCACTGCCAGCAAGACATCTCCTCTTGCAAGAACATACTTGCTAACCCTTCCTAAAAAATTCATCAACTGGGGACTAAGAATGCAAGTATATGAGCCCAAGGGGGGGGGGGGGTAATTTTCATTCAAACTACCACAAACAGTAAAAAGAAAACCTGGGTGTGAGTCAGACAAACAGAACATCCTTGAGCTAAATACCAAAGAAAGAATAGGACCAAATAAAGATACAAAGATTTTCAAGTTGCAATTATGTTACCTAAATGGGTGCTGGCAATAGAAATGGAATTTCTTATGTGTGTTTATAAATTTGCTCTCAGTAGCTGAGTTAGGCCCTTTTCCATTAGTGTAGCAAGATACAAGACATGGGCTGTTTTTATGACGAAAAGTGGTTTATTTAGTTCACAGTTTTTGGTGGATACAAGTTCAAGTAGTCGCCATGGCAGAAGACATTTTGGGTA
>CAJQZJ010030935.1:0-10078 GCA_907164525.1 Lophiomys imhausi
ATAACAACTACTTTCATAACCTTTTAGAATGATACAGTCTCTGGGGCAGGTCCTCAGTCGTCAGGAACACAGTCTTTGTTGTAGATTCTTTAACGCACTTAGCAGTCCTTTTTCTGGATCTCTCAGATGCAGGTTCGTCAGGGTAAGTTGGTTATTGCAGTCTCACCTTAAATAAGGCTTCATGCTTTCTTCTGTGTGGGAGACCCCAGCCGTCTGCAGGCCAACTTACTTCTTTTGAATCAGGAACTCAGCTGCTCTGCCTCAGTCCTTAAAGCCAGGCACAGTTTCCTTTAGGCCACTGATCGGACAGATCAAACCCCTCCAGGCAAAAGCTGAGCCACAGGGTCCAGTCCTTGGCCTTTTGGTGTCTTGCTCAGGCTTTCTTTGCTCACCGGCTTCTTTCTGCTTCAGGGAGAGCAGCCCTTTTTTCAGCAGGACTCTTGGAGCCTCTTCTCTTCTGGGCTCCACGCACTGTCCTTAAATAGGAGGAACTCTGTTTCAGCTTAATTTGGGCTCCGCCCACTTAGCAGCTGAAAACAATGTCAGGCCAGATACTTTGTTTCTTCAAGTCTATTGAGTCTTTCCTGTTTTTCCTGACTTCAACCTTGTTTTTCAGTCTATTAAGTCTTTCCTGTTTTTGCTGACTTCATGCTGATAATGCTCTTCATGCCCCGAATTAAGAGACAGTATCAGAAACTCCTATATATTTTCTAAATCTAATTTATCTAACCCCTACAGACCAAGGTACAGTTCTCGGTCCACAAACCCCTGCTCTGTGCTCTTCTTTTCACAAAGCAAATTAAGACTTCTAGCATCAAACTCTGGATTCTGCCTCGTGAATTTCCGTTTTGTCATAAAAACGTATTAGTCCTGTGTATATTTTAAAATACTGAGAGGAAAGAAACTCTAACTCACCTGAATGATTTTAAATCCCTTCAGCACATTTACAAAAGAGTCAAGTCATGAATACTCTGCTTTGTTTCTCTTACATGAAATAAGACACACCCGGTAAAAAATAATCATGTCTGAAAGCAATCACTTTTTATAATTAGGAAATAATACCTTGTAATCCACTCCTCCAATGATTTTCCGAACCAGCTTAAATGTTAAGGCCCAAAGCTGTGTTCTTTCCCATTCAAGAGTGTCAGAGTTTATCAAAGATTCACAAACCATCCTGGGTGGGAAAAAGCATTCCAGTTACAAGAGAGACTGTGAAAGGTTCTCTAAGGGCCATGGTTCGTGGATGCTGGGTATTGTAAGTGCCATGCCAAGCATGCTTTCTGAAAGGACACTATAGTCCCTGGGTGAAAGCCCCAACACTGGTCCCAGTACATGATGGAGTGTGGAAAGCTTTTTAAGGACTTTGGCCCTTGCCACATTGGACTGTAATTATAAAGCACTATGAAAATAAAATAGAAACAGGGCTGGAGATGATGATCCAGCAGCTCAGAGCTCATACTGCTCTTGCAGAAGCCCCGAGTCCAGTTCCCAAAATCCATGTCAGGTGGCTCATACCGCCTGTTAACCCCAGCTCCAAGGGACCTAACACCCTTTTCTGGCCTTCTCAGGTACACCTATATACATGGCGATCACTAACACAGATGCATATCATAAAAACAAAATAAATGTAAAACAAAGAACCCTGTCCCTTAAGCTGACTTACAGTGAGCTCCATGCCTCCTTCCCATCACTTGTCTCTGCACAACAGCCTCAAATCATTCTGCAACTTTATAATGAAAGGTCTTTCCATTGCTCATTCCCACCCAAAACATACCTGGGTGGAAGGAGACCGGTCTCAACTGACATGGCTAAGCAGTCATACAGGAAAGAAATTCTTTTGGGACTATGTTGGCCATGAATAAATTTAACAATCCACTGGATGCACTGCTCATGGGACTCCTACAAATTAGAAAATACTTTTATTTTGGGCCTGAAGTTACAGTCCCTAACTAACAAATGACTATTATTATACCTGAAAATCTATCAATACTGTAAATAAAATATTTCACTGCGAATAACATTCAATAAACAAAAATAACTCCTAAAAGAGCAAGATGAAAAAGTCAGATGTGGGCATGAAGTACACACATCCCTAACCCTTGAAGGGATGAGGCACATGTGAGGCCATCCTGGGTTGCATACACATTGCTAAGTCAGCCTGAGCTATATCTAGCAAGACATTGTCTCCAAATAAATAAATAAATTTAATCTAGTCTTTGTTATAGTAACTTTAAAATCTTGCAATTACATAAATTAAACTCCTACCATGAAACCTCCAACAGTAGCTAAGATTATATTAACAAATTTGTGGCCAATACAAAATTCACTTAAGTTACTGTAAGCAGTATCTTTACAGGGTGATATAATATCCCATTTGCTGAAGGAAAAAACCTTATTTGAGTAGGTACCTAGGAAGCATATTTTGCAATAAATTAAGACTAGTGTTTGACATGACCAGGAGCTTGACTGGCCTGGCCGGTCATCAATTTGTATTACCCAATCTCCTAAATAGATTGCAATAGCAATCCATAAAAGGATTGGAAGTAATCCTGTACTTTTAAATGAGTTGTATAGGCACAATAAATTCTTTAAGTGTTCAAATATACATGTGTGTCAAAATATAAACTTCTATACCAATGAATAAAAAATTAACCTTATTTTTGCATCAATATACAAAATTCTATACCAATGTGCCAAGCTATAACCTTATTTTGAGAATAACAATAGCTGTAAGTTTCAGAGCAGATTCAATAATCTACCCTTATATCTTGTCATTTCTATATTGTATACCCATATTCCCCTTTTTTTTTTCTTTTCAAGTCTTCTCCCCTATATAAGATAGAGAAAAGAAAAAGAGAGAAGTCCCTGAGTCTAACCTCCTATACCTTGCTTAACAAGACATTTAATTACTTGTACTCAGTCCCCCTAAATGACATCTATAATGACCAAAGACCAAATGACCAAAGAATCATCCACCCCATCTTTTGGGAATAGGACATTGCTCTCTTAAAATTGCTTCCTGCTGAATTGCAACACAGGAAACCTGTTTGGGGGACCAAATAAAATGTAAAAATGGTTAAGCAATTTAATAGGAACATTTGTTGTTCAGTCTCTCAAGTTTTGAAAATGGAGAGGCCCAAGTGAAGTCTTGTTTGGGACAGTCTGAATGGCCAATTGGGATCCATAGCTTTCTTGGAAGCCATCTTGGAAGCCATCTTGATGGAGCAGTCTAAGACTGGGTCTCATAGGATGTTTGTATGAGCTGCATCAAGGCTGTCTCTGTTCCATCGGTGTCTGGACCCTTTGCTCTGAAATATGTAATTGCTCACAAATAACATAGTCCTGTAATTACGAAAATGCCTGGGATGTGTAGGGTGCACAAATCAATTAAGGAAGATTTTTGGCTCTTTATTTGAGCAGAAGAAAGACATTTGTAATTCTCCATTCATGCTATGAAAGGATGGCATGCAGTAAGTCATGTGGCTTCCATGTAGCCAACAAGATTTTTTTTTTTGTTTTGTTTTGTTTTTTGAGACAGGGTTTCTCTGTGTAGCCCTGGCTGTCCTGGACTCAATTTGTAGACCAGGCTGGCCTCGAACTCGCAAAGATCCGCCTGCCAACAAGATTTTTATTGACTATGTGTGTATGTGTGTGTGTATATATATATTCTTGTGCATGTGTGTGTGTATATATATATATATATATATATATATTCTTGTGTGTGTGTGTGTGTGTGTGTGTACATATATATTCTTAGCCAGTCTAAGCTGTTCCCACATAATGGGGATCAGCAAATATAAATTACCTGTTTGTTCTTTTGTTTGTAGTCAAGATCTGTAGGAAGTCTTTCCAGTCAAATCTGATTTCTATCAGTTTGGATGGAAGACTTTTTTTTCCCTGTAGTTATTTTATATATATATATAAAACCATCTAGATGGTTAATTTTGCTCCCCAGCTTGCCTAGAAGGCTGCTGGTTTTTTAGTACATAAGGACAGCCTTAGCTCTCCACCTTTGCTGCAAGGTAGATGCTTTTGTTAAGGGAGCCGCATCTTTGAAATGCTTTCGATTCCCCGATCTCTGGCTAAGAAACCACTTTTACCCGGGCCTTCTCAGGCTGTAAGCATGGATTCTAACTGTCGTAACCGGGCACCAAAATATTCTCATGTGCTGGTATTGAAGCATAAACTAGCTAAGTCTTATAAGAAATAATTAGGTAATTTCCATAAAATTATAAATATTGCTGGAAGCGGATATGCATGCTTCTATCCCAGTACTGAGGAGGCAAATACAGAAAGGCCATGAGTTCAAAGCCAATCTGAACTACATATCAAGTACTAGGCAAGTCGAGGCAAGTGTTGTGCATCTATCCTCCATCACGAAGAAAAAGAAGACTATCTTTTGATTTAGCAATATTATGTCTAGTAACTGATCCTATCCCTGATCAATAATATATTATTCACTAATGAAGGGTCCCAGAGGGACCCTGAGGTCCCAAAAGAGGCTTAACGTATGGGCCAGGCCTGAGGTTCCCATTTCCAGAAATGGACTCAGTAGTTACTAGAAGAACAGCAGATCAGAGACAGTTTAGCTATCTGGCTTGAGAAAGGTAAGAATGTTCAGCGTTACTAACTGCTAAATACAGATCTGAAAACCCCCATTTCATGATCGACTCATAGTCAGCCCCCTCTATGATCAACTCGTGACTGACTAACGAGGCAAAAGGCACCGACGCTTTTCTGTCTGAATGCTCCCATCATGTTGAAGATGACCGAACCCACGAGAAATTCCCCTGAAAAAAGATATTGCTAGCTCGTCTCAGGGTTGCCAATCTGCCTAATTGGTGTATCCAACTGCATACTGGATATTTGCAGAAAAATGAATGTTCATTACTTTTGCATGCTTAGTTGTGGTCTTCCTCAGTGTGCTCCAGACCCTACCACTATAACACTGTTCAAAGTAGAAAAGTTAAGAGAAACTTCGAGCTAAGTCTAGTGGTCCATGCCTATGACACCAGGAGGCAGAGGAAGGGGGACTGCTGAAAGTTCATGGCTAGCCTGGGCTATATAGCAAAACTCTATCCTGAAAAAAGAAAGAAATTTTTGAAAGTAAGTAGGTGATTAGTAAATGAAGGTGGTAGAACCATATAACAGTATACTGTATTGCTATAAGAAATAAAGGAAAAGTAACTCTTAAAAAAATTACCTGAAATTACCTTCGGAACTTATTATTAAGGGCAAGAAAACTACGGAGGTAATTGCTGAATACTACAAATGGCATATAGTGATACTATAAAAATTCTGAGACTGGGATGTAGTGTGGAGACAAGTGTGTGCTTAGCATGTCTGAAGCCATGTGTTCAAGCCCCAGCACTGTTAAAAGAGGAAAGCACAGAGATGACTTTGTAGTCCCAAAACTCAGGAGACAGAGGCAGGGTGACACAGAGAGATGCTATCTTGTAGATAAAGGATTCAGGGAACACAAACTGAGACACTGGCTTCAGACAGGAAGGGCTAGGAAAGGAGGGAGGATAACCAGACATTGGAACCACTCTTCTGTCTTATGGTTCACATCAAAGTAGTTTTTGAAAATAAAAAGTTTAAATTGTGAACATATTGTCTTTAGGATCCACACTTGGGTGGCAAATCCTATCAGTGGCTCACAGGCAAAGAGAGCTCAGCAGTTCATTTCCCTATCTATACTATACCATGAGAAGATAATGTACTATTCTAACAGGGATTCTATGATAGTATCTTTATGGCACTATGCCTATAAATACTGGGTAATTTTTTGAATAATGACATTTTTGTTTTACAAGAAAAATATAAAATATGTGCTTCCATTTGAAAAATATGGATAAAAATGACCTTATATAATCTAATATGGAAGAAAAAGTTTTAAAACATCTCTCACTGTGATCTTACTACCTTGAATTTTCAACGAAGGTTCTCCAGAAAATAAATGTATGTAAAATTATGGCAATTTTATTTTTCCCTTTCCTAAACAATCTTAAGAAAAAGATCGAAGTAGATACAAAAAGTAAAAATGAAGGAGCCAAAAGTCATTAACTGGATGTTAGACACAAAATGTCTCACCTGAGAAAGCCCATTCCAAAACTGTCGAAAGGCTGCCAAACAGCTAATTAATTTTGTTTTTTCATCCTCAGGGGTATCCATAAACATGCTGAAAACAAAAATCACATCATTTACTACTAGTTTTAAAATGGCATACAGCCTGTAAAATAATTTTGTAACTCCCCAAAACAAACATAACTAAAATCTTACAAAGATAAATGTGAACAAAACAAAACTCACAAAACCCACCTGCCACATACTCACCCTGGGAAAGCCTCTTCTATGACTTCTGTTTTCTGCAAACAAACAAACAAATAGTAAACGACCTGAATAATAAAAGGAGTGAAAGGTGGGAGACGGTCCCCTAGAGAAATATTCTAGAGGCAATATAGGGCAAAACATTCTCTTGGAATCTGACAGCAAGTTAGGGAATCGCCACCACGGTAGATTGCAATGTCAAAACAATGGGGGCGGGAAAGGAGCCGGCCCAGGCCCAACGCCTGGACCCGCAGTCTCCCACTCCCCGAGTCATCGCCCTGGGTCACCGGCGGCTGCACTCACCACCACCTCCTCGAAAATGTTCTGGAGCTGGGTCTCCATCGGTACCATCGAGCCCCGGCCCCCCGGGGTGCCCAGCAAGGCTCGGGTAAGCCCCTAGGACCGGGAAGACTGGAGCGTAGGGGCGGAACCACAGGGAGGAAGCCGCCCGCTCTCTTGGTCGCTTCCTCCGGAGCCCGGCAAAGAACCAGAGCCTGCCCGGAAGCTCGGGAGGGACCGGTGCTCACTCGTTGCAACCCCCCCACCCCACCCCCCCGGTATCTGTAGCCCTGCTGGATGGTTCCGCCTGCAGAGGTGGCCCACTAGTGCTCCTGTCGCTTTGGACTGCAAGGGCACCACCTCCTGGTTGGAGCCGGAGCTGCGTCATTGTTTGGAGTTCTCTTGCAGCCAGGAAGCCAGGCTGTAGACAAAGCCAAGTGGGTGTCTGACAAGGTCTATCTCCTGAAGCAGTTGATACCACGTTAGTTATTCTTGCCAATGAGGATCCATGTCTTCTCTACAGTAGCCTCAGTTGCTAACACAGTAATGCGCACGTCACCATCTTTCAATGAATGCTGGGGGGGAAAACGGTATAAACACATTGTTATTAATTTGCAAGTGAGTAGTGGTGTTAAGGACATTATTTAAGAACAGACTATTTTCCATCGCCCTGGAAAGTCTCTGACATCCTATGTATCCACTTGCTCAGCCATACCGCCCTACATTCAGAAAGCCCCCCCCCAACATTTATTTATTTCTTCAAATTACATCTCAATCATAGTTCCCTCTCTCCTCCCCCTCCTGATCCCACCTTCCACCACTCTTACCCCTCTCCCATCTATCTGCTTTTTTTTTTTTTTTTTTAATTTAAGGTCAGAAAGCACTCTTAATTTATACTACAATTAAAATTTCACGTCCTTGATATTTATGGTTGGACTGTTTAGATCTTCTGTCTACTAACAAGCAGACACTTTTCATAAGCTTATTTGTGGTTCTAATACATACTGTAGTTAAGTTTTTCATCTTATAAAGCCAACATTTTTCCTTGCCTTAGCTTGCTCCCACCTCTCTTCTCTCCCCCTCCTCTTTTTTTCTTCTCTCCCCTCTCCTCTTGTTCCCTTCACCCTTTACTTCTTTTTCACTCAGCTCTTCTTTCCTTGTCTACTCTTGCTTTTTTTTTTTTTTTTTTTTGGTTTTTTTAGTCAGGGTTTCTCTTAATATTTCTGGCTGTCCTGGACTCGCTTTGTAGACCAGGCTGGCCTCGAACTCACAAAGATCCGCCTGCCTCTGCCTCCCAAGTGCTGGGATTAAAGGCGTGCGCCACCAACGCCCGGCCTACTCTTGCTTTTTAAGACAGGGTCTAGTATAGTCTCGGCTAACTTGGAGCTCACTATACAGCCCAGGTTGGCCTTGAATCCACAATCCTCTTGCCTCAACCGTGTGAGTGCTGGAATGTTTTCTCAAACAGTCTCTTTCATTGTAGATTGATTCTAATGAATACTTTTAAATTTTTTATTATTTTCTTTTTTTTAGTTACATTTATTTACTTCAAGTTACATCTCCATCACAGCTCCCACCCTCCACCCTCTACCCCTTCTCCGTTATAATTTTCTTAGTATCAAGAAATTTTTGTCTATCCCCAGCCAATGCATAACCCCTTCTCCGTTATTATTTTCTTAGTGTCAAGAAATTTTTGTCTATCCCCAGCCATGCATAATGCTGTTCATCAATGTCTTCTTCCAGGAACTTAAAGTTTTAGCTTTGACATTTAAGTCCATGATTCTCTTTTTGAATTAGCTCTCATGGTTGGTGATAAGTAGTCACATGATTTTTCCCCCTGGGGGAAGGAATGTAAATAAATATTTACAAACCTTAAATAGAGGGCATTGACAAATTAAAGAAAGGATTGCATCAAGTCCAGCTTGGTGAACCAATGAGTTTATTATAGTTATTTAAAGGAGCATGGTGACTTGGGCAGCACAATCACTGGGAACTCCTACCCCAAACATGGATGACTTACAAAAAAGTGTACCGCTGGAGAGAATCCTACCTATAAAATGTTCACTTTTTTCATTTTAACACAACGTTGGGGAATAGAGGGGACTTCTGGAGATCTTGTAAAAAGCCACCTTGAGTTTCCATGGAGTCCTTATTTATTTTATAGTTTTGAGAAAGGGCATTTTGTAGCCCAAGATGACCATGAACTCACTATGTAGCAGAGAATATTTGATCCTTCTATTACTGTGAGGTTCTCATGCAGAGAGATGGCATACTGCTGAAGCTTTCTGCCAGGAAGAACGATTGGTTTGTGCTGGTACTAGTTGGGAAGATTCCCATCCAAAGGTTGAGTCCCTAGCCCAGCAGGGTGTAAGCCTTTTATGCCCTTCCTTAGCTCCCCTTAACATTCTATCCCCTTTCTCTCCCTTACATTGTAACATACATTCAGATTAGGTGCTCTATGCAGTGTCACAAATGCCCTCCTACATATTAATTATGCCACCAACGCCTTCCCTTTGTCACGCTGTCTCCATCTCCTGAATGCTGAGATTACTAGTCTGTGGGGCTAAACCTGTTTTTTGTGGTGCTTGGGATTGAACCCAGGGCTCCCTGCTTGACAGACAAGAAGTCTACGACCTAAGACACATGCCATCCCATCCCCCATGTGGGTTTCATACAGGCAGCTTGAAGCTTCTTTGCTTTGACAGTGATGGCAGCCCAAGCTAGTCTCAGACTCTTAATCGCCCTGTCTCAAACTTCTGAATGCTGAGATTACAGACATGCACCATCTGCCTGGCTTTAGTACTGAGAATGTATTGCTGATGGATGTGGAAATCTGTCAAATGCTTTCTTTTTTTTTTTTTTTTTAATCTCTTAGGTCTTTTAGATGATCCACTTCCTTTAATTCACAAGGAAAACCACTGATGGGAGCCATAAGCTGCTGAAGTTCCTTTAACGTTGGCAGGGGTGAAGGTGAGGGTGGGGAATAGTACAGACTGCTAAGCACACACTACTTCCTGAGATGGGCTAGGCAGGAAGCTGGTGACTCCTCAGTCAGTCTGGCAGGGACTTAAGTTTCCCAGCAAATGTAATGCACACATACAACCACTGTGTATCACTGCTTATACGACCAAAGTTATTAAACCCTGAAATGAACCACTCAATCTTCTTGTGGAACAACAGCCTGAAGACTTATCTTCGGTGCGCTGTTTACTGGGGATGTGATATAAAAGACTGGGTAGAGTAAACCATAGAAATTTATGTTGATGTTGTCACTGTTCTGGAGGCTAGACGTCTAAGATAAAAGTACACAGAGGGCTGGTTTCCTCTGTGGCCTCTCTCCTTGAGGTGGACATTGGTTAATCTCAAGATGGATCTCCTTGGTAGATGAACATCTTCTTGAGTTTTCTCATTGTCTTTTGTGTGTGTGTGTGTGTGTGTGTGTGTGTGTGTGTGTGTGTGTGTGTGTGTG
>CAJQZJ010030935.1:12005-34081 GCA_907164525.1 Lophiomys imhausi
GGGTTGAACGTGGGCTGTAGACAACGTGTGGGCTCCAGGGGTTGAACATGGGTCATCAGCATTTGTCTTTACCTGCTGAGCCAAGCTTCCTGGCCCTCTTTTTTTTTTTTTGGTTTTTTCGAGACAGGGTTTCTCTGTGTAGCCCTGGCTGTCCTGGACTCACTTTGTAGACCAGGCTGGCCTTGAACTCACAAAGATCCGCCTGCCTCTGCCTCCCGAGTGCTGGGATTAAAGGCATTTTTTTTTTTTAAGGTTTATTTATTACTTCAAGTTACATCTCCATCACAATGCTCTCTTTCCACCCCTTCCAGTCCCACCCTTCCACCCTCTACCCCCTATCCCTTCTATCCTACTCCTCTGGAGTGGGGTGTTCCTACATATCAGTCCCCCGCCCCAGTTCAGCAGTCATATGAGGGCCAAGAGCCTCCTCATAAACTGGGCCTGGCCCTCTTTTTAAATAAACCCAAACTCAACTTCATACTTTCTTTTTCTGGAAAATATTTTCTAGTTCAAACCCAAGGATCCAGTTTTATCTCAGTCAAGGTCCCTGAAAGACTGAGGGAAAATATTCAAGCAGCTGAGGGTGACAGTAAGGAGGTAAATCTCCATCTTGCCACCACTGGTAACTGTGTGTAGTCACTCTGTCCTGGTCTCCTGTCTTCTGGGTATCTTTTTAATGTATAGATAACACAACAGACACTTAGTCACCCAGGAACTTTGTCCTAGCCATTTCTGGTAGCAGAAAACTAAACAGTATTTCTTAATACAGAAGGACTAAAAGAAACCTGAAGGCTGAGAATGTTGCACTGTAGTTGAACATTTGCCAAGTATGCTCAAGGTCCTAGGTTCAACCACCAACCCTTCTGTAAAAAGAAAACAACAAAAATATGAAAGAAGGAAGGAAGAAAAGAAAGAGGGGGATGGGAAGAGAGGAAAAGAAAGGGGAGGGAAGGAGGGAAGGAGGGAGGGAAGGAGTTGTCAACAGAGAACCCTAGCTAACAACACCTTATCCAGGTGATCAAACATTATCAGCAATGAGCAAATATGAATCATGCACCAGTCTGATAGGATGAAAAGAGAACATTGTGCATTTCTTTTCTTTTCTGCCAACATTGCACAATCTTAATCTACTTCATGAAGAAATATGAAGCTTAATATTCATGGGCATTCTCCAAAGCAACTGTGTACTTCATGGAGAAATGTAAAGCTAAGATCGATGGGGGATTCTACAAAGCAGCTGGTCCATTAATATTCAAAGCACCAGAGTTAAGAGAGCTAAGGAATGAACACCTGGGAAAGGCTTCAAGAATGAAAGAACCATTCTACGGTGGCTGAACACAAAACATGACTCACAGTAGAAGTCCTCGTACGCTAAAGAAAAGTTGACAAAATCTAAATGGCAACTGAGGATTAGATGGGAGACACACCAATGCTAGGCCCTGATTTTGACAGTTGTGGCAATAGAGGAAAAAAGGCCTTTATCTTTAGAATGTATACATACTAACGTAGTTTAGGAAAATCTAAGGATGGTTTGGCAACTTGTGGCAACTCAGGGCTGAAGTTGTGTCAGAATTTTTGGGGGGAACCAGTTAAAACAGAATATTGTTGTTGTGGTTTGAATATGGAATGTTCCCCATTGGCCTTTGTGTTTCAATGCTGCCTCCCACCCCCAGAGAAAGTGGGTCACTAGTGATGGGCCTTCACACTTTGCAGTTCAGCCTGCCCCCCCTTCATGGTCACTCCCTACTGGTCACTCTCTACTTCCTAAGTGTAGATACAATGTAGCTGGCCAGCTTCCTGTTCCTTCTACTGTATATTCCTTGCCATAATGGTAAGTTACTGTGAGCCCACACAAACCATTTATCCCTGAAATTTCTTTTGTCCAGGTATTAAGAATTTTTTTGTTACATTTATTTATATTTGAATATGTGTGCACATGCATGCCACAGTACATGTGTGTAAGTCAAGGGACCACTGATAGGAGTTGCTGTGCTGTCCTTCCGCCTCATATGTTCTTATAAGAAATTTTAACACAACAGTGTGAGAAAGTAACTAATATATACAGAATGAGTATCTCAGGACTCCAACAAAGTGTGAGCATCCAAAATGGTTTTTGTTTTTTGTTTTGTGTGTGTGTGTGTGTGTGTGTGTGTGTGTGTGTGTGTGTGAAAAGAAATGCATATTATGTCATTGCTAGAATTTCTCCATTGACAAATGTAATCACTCCCCAGTATGGAAATAGTCAAACCTACAAATGTTCAGGTCACTCAAATATAATGGTGTATTGGCAGGCAAGATGGCTCACCATGTAAAAGTGTTTGCTGCCAAGCCTGATGACCTGAATGTGATCCATAGCACCCAAATTATGAAAGGAGAACCAACTCAGCTCTCAAAATTTGTCCTGTGATCTCCAGGATACATTACATGCCATGGCATGTAAATATCAACAAATGCACTCATAAACACATGCACACACACGCACACACACACACACACACACACACACACATGTTGCCAACCAAGGAAACTTACCTGAACCTGACCTCAATGCCAGAAGTTTTTATTAGGGCTCAGTGGTTGGTTTTAATGGTTAACAACTTAGGCTCACCTGGAGAAAGAGTCTTAATGAGAAGTTTTCCAGCTCAGGTTGGCCTGGAGGTCATTTCTTACATGAGAGGTGATTAGCTGACCTAGGAAGAGCCAGTATAAGGCAGGTGACATAATTCCCTAGGCTAAACTCTCCACCATGCAAAAATGAAGAAAGCTACTGAGCAAACAAGGATTCATGCATTTACTTTCTCTGCCCTTGACTGTTAATATGAGGCTTTCAGTACCTGCTTTGTCTTCCCTGCAGTAATGGGCTGTAATCTGGAACTGTAAACCAAATAAACACTTTCTTTCCCTACATTGCTTTTGGTCAGGGTATTTGTCATAGCAACAGAAATTAAACCAGGACAGGGCCTCACACAGACATGATGTAACAGCTTGTGTCAGTCAACTTAGCTTTCAGCTTCTCCAGAGGTTGAACTGATACTTCTTGATCTATTTTCATATTGTTGGACCACCTAGGTGGCCCATGACCCCCAAGAGAAGCCATGCCACTTCTATTAGACATGACCTCCCAAGGGCATAATCTCCTTGAAGTCAGGCGGAAGGCCGGGTCTCTTTTTGGTCAAAACTGAATTCTTTGCAAATTCACTCATAACCACTGTATAATCTCCCTTGCCTCAACACACTCCCTAGCCGCACACCCAGACATTGAGCAGGCTACAGAGTGTTCCTGTACAAGGTTATGCAGAATGGCTCTCCAGTGATGTCTTTTTCAACTTCACAGCTTTCAGCATGATTTCTCATTTTAAACACCCATAAATTTAAAATCTTGGCTTACTCTTCAGAATGTCTTATAACCAAAATAGGGACTTTCTCTTTTTTTTATGTGTATCATAGCCCTGTATTAAAACTAGAACTCTGATAATGGGATTAGCCATCTTAGAGGGTAAGAAATCATTAAAAATGAAATTTTTAGTGTTATTGTTTGAATGTATCCACCAGAGTTGCACTGTTCAATTGGTCACTAGAGTGTGACACTATAGGAGGTGGGGACCTGGTAGGAGGAAGTCATGTTATTCCAGACATTGGAATCCTGGCTCCTTCTTCGCTGTTTCTTTTGCTTTCTGGTTGCCACAGAATGAGTGGCTTCATTCTACCACACCCTCCCTACCATGATATTTTCTGCCTCGCCATAGGCTCCAACACAACAGAGCCAATGACCACACACTGAAATCTTTGAAACTATGAGTAAAATAAACATTTTCCCCCTTACAGGTTGCCTATCTCAGGGGTTATGCTACAGTGCCAGAAAGCCATCAAAACAAAAGCTCTTGACTAGAGATCACTCACTCTATGTCTGATACTAGACTGAATTTTTAAACACAGACATTTTCTTTCTTTTCTTGAGAATTAGCTGCTCTTCAAACAGTAAGTTAGCTTCAAAGGTTTAAGGAGCTTGTTGCATAGTATTCGGATGGGAAGCTAGTCTGACTGAGTCCAGTTGTTGGTGAATACACATTCGGTTTTCTGTATGTGGACATGTGTGCATTTTCAGCTAAAGAAGCACAGCTCCTATTTCTAAGAGGGTAGACTGTATATTTTGGAGCCATCCAACAAGGGTAATAAATGGACAGCAAGGGGGCTAAAGACAACCCAAGGTACGTTGGCTCTGTCTGGACTTAACGTCATTCTAACCTTTCCACAACAGTAAAGTCCTGGCAGTCAGTCATCACCTGCAGTCACAGATTTGTTCCAGGAAGTTTCATTTGCAGTATTCAGGTCTATGGTGGGTTTTGTGTTTGTGCATGCACATTTGTGTATATATGTACATATAGTTGTGTATGTGTGTGTGCAAATATACCTGTATGCATATAGTTTGCTCAGAGCATTCAGCAAGCTTGACTGAGGTGAGTATGAGACTTTTGCAGATCTCTGTGTCATTTCAATCTATTTACTAATCTGTCCACTAGCTCTAACCTTGATGGAAATATTAGTTCACTTCCCACTCCATATTCCAGAAATAATTGGCTTCCAGAATTCCTGATCTCTAGAAAAGAAAGGCCCTACACTCTCCAGACCTTTCTGCCTTGTGGCTCACTCTCCCACTACTAGGTCCAAGTTACTCTAACAGTTAATTTTATGTCAATTTGAGTGGATTAAAGCCTGTCCAGGGAGCTGGTAAGATGTTATTTCTGGTTGGGTCTGATAAGAAGAGTGTAACCTTTGCATTAGTAGGCTGAAAAAAAAAAAGGTAGTGTTTTTCAAACAAAATAGAAGAAAGGAAAAACTCATTTTCTTTGTTTAAATTGGAGCAGTCACCTTCCTTAGAGTCAGAAAAGGATGTAAATAAAGAAAAAAAAAGGTAAAACAAAACAAACAAAATCTGGGAAGTCTCTAGACTTGAAGGTGGAGGAAGGAAGCTATTAGCTAAAGAATGTGCAGCTTCCAACAAAGCTGGAAAGGCCATAATACAAACTCTTCCCTAGCAAGTCCAGGGAGGACTCCAGGAATGCTGATAACTGGACTTTTGCCTAGTGTGATTAATACTGGACTTATAATCAACAGAACCGTAAAGCAATAAATTTGTGTTGTTTACATACATCCATGGCAATTTGCCACATCAATAGCAGAAAACTGTTTGGTTTTCTTTGTTGAGCTTAGGCTACGCTGTATACTAACTTTCTCTACCTCTCATTGCCCCAGGGACCCCGTGGTGACTTCCGGAGGATGATTGTATACCAGGGTGGATGCTCAAACAACACATTCCATCCGGCACCACCCAAAAATCACAGACTGATAAATGACTTATTCTTGGAAATAAAAATGATACCACCTTATAAACATCTTATCCCGAATTGAGATTGTAGAGACATATGGCATATTAAAAGTGTATCAGGCCCAATAACTTATCTGGCTTGCTGGACCAAGGGCGTAACTCCTCTTCTGGGCCCCATAAATTGGTGAATGAATAGCAGGGTGATGACAATGGCCCCACACCCACCTGTCATCTGACACTAGGTGAATTTGTGTCAGGGACCAACAGAGACTACCCTGAGGTTTAGCTCAGCTCTGTGCCTCTCTTGGTGTGGTCTGCTAGAAGTCTGTCTGCTGCATGTCGGCTTGCCCATGCTTGGGCAGCAGTTCCTTCTGGGGACTCAGTTCTGCCCTATTGTCTCTGGAGCAGTGGCCTCCCTCCCTGCAGCTGGCTTGGGTTCATTATCTAATGAATTCAGACAACACAAGCATTCCTAACCGTCCACCTCTGAACCTGTTCAACTCTGTTGGAACCTTTTTAACTTGTACTAATTCTGCAACTCATGTTAATATCTACCCACTATCTGTGTTTACTCTGTGATGTTTGACGCAAGTGAGAGCTAATGTTAGCAATTCAGATTAGAATAAAAGGACCTGCCTGGGCTAGGTGGGATCATCTGGCATTAAAATCACTGCTACCTTGAGGGCGTGGTGGCGCACGCCTTTGATCCCAGCACTTGGGAGGCAGAGGCAGGTGGATCTCTGCAAGTTCAAGGCCAGTCTGGTCTACCAAGCGAGTCCAGGACAGCCAGGGCTACACTGAGAAGCCCTGTCTTGAAAAACCAAAAAATTAAAAAATTAAAAACAATAAAACCATTGCACCTTGTGAAAAAATACATGGTTATTCAACAAATTCTGGCATTGTAATTTGTGAGTGTGTGTGTGTGTGTGTGTGTGTGTGTGTGTGTGTGTGCGCATAAATGTCACAGCACACGTGGTGATTGATATAGGACCCTTTGCAGGAGTCAGTTCTCCCTTTCTGCCACAAGGGTCCTGAGGTGAGAACTCAGGTGCTCAGGGTTGGAGATGAGTAGGCTTAATGTTTGTCTTTAGATTTGTTTTTCTTCTTCTTTCTTTTTCTTCCTCTTGCTCCACTGCCCTTTCCCCTGCTTTTCCTCTCTCCCTTAAACCCTCTCTCCCCACTTCTTCATTTCTCCTCCCCGCCTTCCTTTATCTGTAAAATAAAAGAAAGTATTTGTTTAACTATTCATCTTACTTTTCTCTTTCCTTCATTCTCTCATTCCTTCCCTCTTTCCTTTTATACCTTTTATATCTATTTCTTTCTGGCTTTCTTTCCCCATAAAAGCAATTTGAGACTTCCTATAAATTTTAGCTGGATTATTAGTATATCACCTTGAAATCATTTAAAAAGTAAAGGCTATATAATTTTTTAGCTACAAACATACTTGAGGAAAGTTGGCCAAAATACCGGGACAAATGTCTAGTGTGCGTGCCTTCACTGGGTAAAGAGACAGAACACTACCTGTACCCTAGTGTCCCTCTTTTTAGTAGTATCTCCTTTTCCCCTTTCAGTGGGAACAATGTCCTGACTCTGAGAGTCTGGTCACTTTCTCCACTGCCTTTGTATCTTCATCTACTATATGTGTCTTCAGTTGCCAAAGGTGACTGGCAAGGGTAAAGGAAGGAGTATGTGACTGTTGCTAGTAGAATCCCCCAGGACAGCATAAGAAGGGCAAAGGGTCCCGGTCAGAGCCTGGCTTTAGTTTCTCAGAGGTTTCCAATGGTGATTTACCTTCTGGGAACAGAGCCGAAACAGCAAGATCTGGGAAAATCAGAGTACGCTGCACCCTGGGCATCCCACACCGCCTATTGGATAGTTAGTGTGAATACAGCCATGGGGCGAGCTATTGTGCATTTCCCAGGTTCTAATCCTACATAGCTACCTCTAGATCCCAGAGGCAATTTTCCTCTGCAATGCAATTAAGTGACTGTCCTTCCCTTACTTAAGGAGTGAGACCTCCAGAGGCAAGAAAGAGTACCCTAAGAATTCAATTAAGCAGAGGCACTCAAAGTACAAAGTACAATAGCCCTGAACAGCTGGCTATACCAGCAGATTCTTGGGTCACTCTGCCAGTCTGAACTGGTTTCTTCTTTTGTCCCTGCAAATCTGTGGTGCTGTATTTGCCTTTGTTATCTGTCTTTTTTATTTCTGGGCTGTTCTGCTTTGATCAAATGTCAGATCATGAGTTTCCTGAAAGCAGTATCCTCCTGTTTTATACTTTATGATCTTGCTTTGGGGTAAATTAGGGTGTAGAGTAAAAAATTTACATATCTTAAAATGTTTTTCTTGTATTCTTATCATGAACAAGAGTGTGGGCTTTATTTATGTGGACTTATAGGTTGAAGATTATTTTCTTAGAAGGCATTGTTCTACTCTCCTTTCTCTTTTTTTCATGGCTACTATGAAATCCTATACTGTTTTGATTCTAGAGACATTTCAGGTACCTAATTGTTTTCTTGCCTGAAGCTTAGGAAATCCAAACATTACTCTCCAGTGTTTGTATTTTACTCTGTATGTATTTTATCCATTAACTGGGTGTGCGGTGGCCCTCTAAACCATAAAACACACTTCCTTTAGTTCTAGCAAATTTTCTTCAACTATTTTGTAGGTGATTTTTCCCCCTTTCCCTTTTTACTTCTGTCTCACTTCAGTATTTATTACTTGATAAGAGGCTAAACTCTCTTGTTAAAATTTAAATGTGTTATTATATGTGCTGGTTAGTTTTTGTCAACTGCACACCAACTTGAATCACCCAGGAGGACGGACCCTAAATTGAAGCGTTGCCTCCATCAGATGGGCCTGTTCAGGTAGGTGGGGGCATTTTCTTGATTAAAGGTTGATGTAGAAGAGCCCAGCCCCCTGTGAGCAGTGCCACCCCTGGGCAAGTAGGCCGGGGTTGTGTAAGAAAGCAGGCTGGATGAGCAGGGAGGAGTAACAATCAGCAGTGTTCTGTTGTTTCTGCTTCGAGCTCTTCCCTTGAGCTTCTCTCAATGATGGATCATGACCTATAAGAGGAAAAATCCCTTTCTTCCCCAACTTGCTGCTGGTCAGGATTTTACTAGAGAAGCAAAAAGGCAAATTAGGGTACCAAGTGTCTACAAGATGCTACATTTGTTCTTCTCTAAAAATCCTCTTTGCACTTGCTTCATAGTCTCTTTTTTCCCTTCCTTCCTTCTTCTTCCTTCCTTCCTTTCTCTCTCCTTCTGTCCTTCCTTCTTTCCTTTCCCCTCCCTTTCCTCCCCATTTCTGTTTTTCTTTCTTTCTTTCCTTTTTGCCAGGGTATCATATAGCCAAAGCTGGCCTCAAACTCCACATATGTAGCTGAAGATTATCTTGCCTTGATTGTCTTGCCTTTACATTCCCAGTGACAGATTTCGGTTTGCAGTACCACACCCTGTTTCTGTGGTATTGAGTATTGAACTCAGGGCTAAGTGCATGCTAGCCAAGCACTCTATCAACTGAGTTATATCTCCAGCCAAGAGTCCATTAATTCTTCATATGTTCTCCAAATTGTGCTACCTACCATTAGTACAATTTTAGACATTTTATTACATATATATTTAATAGACATTATATATATATGATTGAGATTAGAGGAAGAAAGAGCTGCTTGGAAATTCCGAGCTGGTGGGTAGACTGACTTTAAACACTAATACTGGGTGGCTTGTGGTCAACACCTCTGAGGTGTTGACCTATCAGCAGAGAGCTAGCACAGTGATCTAGGAGTCATCAAATGTTCATATATGCTGATCCATAAAGAGACTGTACATTCCGTTTTCTCACATCTTACTGCACAGGCACTACTAAACATGGTTATCATGGCCCAGTCATTGATTTTAATCTATCACATGCCATTGATTGGATGTCTTGAAATCCATCCACTTCACTTATATTTCACCTGCACAAACTTGTGTCTTTTATAGTTCATGTTGTCATCTTCACATTGTGTACCATTGCCTCCTGCACCCGGTCTGATACTAATGACAACCAGGCTCACCTGGACAGCTAGTTCTAAACTCAGCCCCCATGCTACAACTCCAACATCTGTGCCAACTGCTAACCACATGGGTTCCTTTTCTCCTGGCTTTCCTATTTATCAGTCTTCTCATATATTTTTCTGTCTTTTTCCTGTAACTCGCCTTTGCTGAAGCTGATCATCTGCCCACAAAGCCACCCTTGAGGGACTCTTTCCTCCCTATAATTATTTTTCTGGGTTTAGTCTGCTTTCCCCAACCCTCATAGTGTATCTATTTCCCTTGGACTCTCCCAGCCCAGCTTGTCCACCTACCATTCAAGTTTTATCTCTGACTGGAAAGGCAAAGTTTCTGAGACTTAGTGGAATGGATTGACATCTGGGGAAGTCCTGAGATAGCAGCCAGTGGGTTTTCTGTGGTCTTAGGGGAGCTCCCTAAAGTCTTCAGCCACTGGAACTTTTATAGCATGTGAACTGTCTTTGATTTTGGTTGGTACAACATGTCTGGTACCTGCCTTTTAGACAGTAAGTATCCTGGGTCATGACCTCTGAAAATTATGAAAAGTGAAACTTTCACTGTTGGTGGGTACAGTTTGCCTTGAAGGATAAGGAGTAAGAGGGTTCCAAGACGTTCCGTTCCACAGTCTTCATTGTGCGGAGTGCTCGGACGGGCTGTCTCGAAGGAGTTTCTGAAGCTTGTGGAGCTTGAAGTTGGTTGGCAGTTAAGGCTTAAACTGAATCTACAGAAATCTCTGTAGGAGGGAATTTGACAGGATATGAAGTAATAATCCCTGAAGCTTAATCACCTCAGGACCTGAAAGGCAAAGATGTATGATCATCATCATGTAGCTTTCAGATAACCTGTAGTCATTCTACAAGGTGGAGATTTATCCAAAACCTCTTAACTTCTCTTCTTGCTCTTCCTCCTTGCTTTGATGTTTGTTTCATTTAAAATATCAACTGGATATAAATTTTCATGCTTACATGGGGAAAAAAAAACCAATTGTTTTCTGCTTCAGGATTTTCTATGATTTTTTTCCCCAGGTACTTCTAAACATCCTGTTACCTAGTAGTAAAATCTTTAAAAACTCATAATTAAAATTGTCCTAAATTTTAAAGATCTCAAATCTTAAGTTAAAGGCCTTAAGTGTAAATCTTTAAAGATTAATGACTCCTGCTAATTCAATAGGCTTTGTTGTTGTTTTCCTTTTGTTTTATGCTTGCCCCCAGTCTGGTAAAAGATCAGACTCTGGGAAGAAAAACAGTCGAAAGAGGCTGATGAGAGTCGATACTCTGCTAAAGGCGTCCATTTATACAGCATGTGCACAAGCAGTATACAGCATTCCAAATTTCCAGTGTGTAATTAGTAATGAATGGGTGTCAGCTCGACATCGACACTCTGTGCTGTCAGGCGTGTAAAGTTCTGCTCTTGTACTGCTCTACAGTCTTGCTCAATGCCTCTCCGTAGCTAGTCCGATACAAGGACAACTCCAGCATGGCGTGGGGCCCCGAAAGCTCCACAAAAATACTGTTGTATAATATCTGAGACTTGACTTTGTCAAATCGCTCTCCACACATTTCCTTTTTAGGACTCTTGTTGCAGTTAAATATTAATAATGGTCCTTTCTTATGCTAGCAAACGCCTTGAGAAGTTTTAATATTAATCATGTTACTGAACTCCCTTACTATCCACAGGGTTAAGTTATTGTGGAATGACACCAGCAGATACTTAATTGGCAAGCTGTAAGTAAATAAATAAGTAAAATTTAAAAGGGAGATTTACATCCACCTAAATCCTCACATACTATTTAGCTATGCTAATTTTAAATTTTTTAAAAATTTATTTTAAAAGATAATACTTTTTCTGTTGCCCCAAAGCATTTGCCCTAAACAGCACACAACCTAAAATAAATGCTAAATGAAAAGAAAGAACCTGATGTTCTAACATCGAGGTGAAGTTATGTTTATACGTTTCCCAAAGATGAACAAAGTCTCAGCTGACTCATGACCTGATGTGTGTGACCAGGACATCCAGAGGCCACTGGACAAATGAAACATCTGAAGGCAGATGCCAAATCCACCAAGAGGAGACGTCCCAAGAGGGAGAGTAAGCTGATAACTTGTGGAAGACATCAGGACTTTTAATCATCAAGCTGAACATTGGGGGGAAATCAGGGACTAACTCAAAAGTGATACCGTTATCTATAATGTCTGTATTGTATGCAATTCTTGTCAATGCAGAATCCAAATGTCTTTCTTCAAATGTGATAAAGGACATACCTGTGAGAGGAGACAGTATGATATTGTTTTGCGGTGCTAAGTGTTGTTTATACGGCTTTATGTGGAATAGGCTGTACACCCATTTTGCTCACAGCAAAATATTAGCAGAAATTAATTCAGAGATGGGTAAAATGAGGATGGCTTTCCTCTTTCCTTGGTCCTCTGTTAGCTCTCCTTGGCTGTATTAGACTAGCTATCAAAACAATGCATTCAGCCCTGGCCTTAATTATGACCACTAGGTTGTTGTTTTTAATTAGAAAGGAGTATATATTGGAGACACCAAGGTCCTGTGTCTACAGATCAATAGTGAAACCAGGAATGAGAAACACACAGGGGCTCTCCTCAGCGGAGGGGATATAACACTTGGTTTTGTGCCCAGAAAGCTGAAAGTGGGTTTTGTTAATGGCCTGGTGATCTTTCTGCTCTCCGTGGAAGCAGACCTCACCCAAATCCCCCCAGAATGATTATCCCAGACTTCCCTCCAAGAACTGTTACCCGTCCTTAGGGGAGATGTCACATGTACTTAATGGCCTGCAACCTATATGCTATCTCAGTTAGAGATCATATTAGGTCACATGTATATTGTAAAGGAGTTTCTAAATAGTCACACCTTAAGTTTTATTGTGCACCTGAAATTGAAATAATTATGGCCTGGAGACATTTTCTCAAATTATACTGTGTTTTAAATATGCTGACAATAAGCCCTCTGGCATTAGATTCTCTGAAGACTGATCCAGGTTGACTAAGTCAATCTGAACTGGGTTTTCATTCTCATCTCTTTGCAGATTCGATTCCTTGTCTGACCCCTGCAGGGACCCCCTCATCTGTTCAGTATTTTCTATGTTTCCAGTGTATAAAAATGGATGGGTTCCTCCTCTTTCTCTCTCTACTTCCCAGTTTCTATGAGGTCAATAGCTTCTTCTATCAAAGTCTCTTTTCCGAGATGTTCCTACTGTGCCATCGGCCAAGTCACAAGGCCTACAGACATGGACAGAAACCTCTGTAACGATATGTGGAAATATAAACCCTTTCTCCAGAAGTGATCTCAGATACATTGTGACAGTAACAGACAGCTAACAGAGAGGATGAGAACGGAGGGGAAGAAGGAGGTTCTGCAACAGGGGAGGTAATTAAATGCATTGTGGGAACACAGGGACAGAGTCAGTGAGGGCATTTAGATAACAGTGGTGCAGAATGAGGCTACATCTTGGAGAGACCTGGAGAACAAACAGTATCTGAAGGCTCAGCTGGGGTCTCAGAACTAGCAAGAATTTGGAGGCAAAGGCATTCAAATTATTGTATGAAGTCCCAAAATTGGAAATTAAAATCAAGGTGGTAGTTAAGTAACCAAGAACACAAATCCAGTGTTCTAAGTAAAAGGGAATATTTTGTTGTTTTTTTAATGAAGTGACTTTGCCTCATTTAAACATAAAAATAAAAACTATGTAAATGGAGGCCAGGTTCTCCCGTAAGGAAACTGCCATCTCGGGAACAACTTCTCCAACTTTCTGGCAGGGTCAAAAAAAGGTTCACATTCCGAGGCCCAGGAAGAAACTCCTATCCCACTCTTCCGAATATTTTCTGTCAACTGGCAAAGAATAGAAATTGCTGCTATCTACACCAAGGTGCATACATTGTAAAAACATATAACCAACTGTCTGTTAGGCCCTAATTAACTACATGTAGCTGACCCGCCCCTTTGTCCCCTCATCACTCGGAGCTCTGGACCAGATGTCTAAGAGGATGAGTTAAGGGCCTTGAGACCAGGATCAGGGCCAGTCTCCAACTTTGCTGTGGAGAGCTATGCATCTCCCCTTTTCCTCATAACTGTTGGCCACCAATGCATGTGGTGAAAGGGAGCAGAAGATGGGGAACAGGGTTCAGTTGGCATGAACACGACACATTAATGACAACCAGGGACCAGCTACAGGAAGGTAGATCAACCTTATTGGGGTGAATGGAGCTTATATAGGACTTTGGGAATGGAGGGGGTTTTCTAGGGTGGACAGAAATCATTGGTTGGAGCTAGGAGTATCAGGGATGCTTCATTTGCATTTGGCAGCATGGACCTTTCAGAAGAAGGGATACCTAATTATCCCATGGGCAACAGGCAGGGGTGGGGATGGTGGGAAAGAATGTTAGTAGGAAACTGTATCAAAGATTATACCCCAGGTGTTGTTAGAGGCATTCCAGGAATAGGAATTCCAGATGCTGCTGAACCAGTTTCTTATCAGGAGAAAGGGATTTGGACCTGTCATTTCCCAAAGGGCTATGTGACATTCCTCAGGTAAAGGGTGTAAGGTCCTGAATTCCTCAAGTAGAGAAGAGGAAACCTAGATGAGAAAGGGAGTCCACCATTTTGCGTGAAGCTCAGGGTCTTTCCTGAAATGTCAGACTTCGACCTTAGTAGCAGGGTTTCCCTATAGTTGCTCATCCCATAATGTCAAAATACAATTGGATAACACTGAAACTCAACCCCTACCCCCAGCTTGTTTTGTTTTCCCATCCTTTAAAAATGTTGTACAATCTCCCTTCTGGGACAAGGTACAGATCCTGAACTGGCTGCCTCCCTGAGCTCTCAGAAAATAAAGCTTTCATTTTTAAGCTTCTGTATCTGAAGGGAGTTTTCTGGGCTTCCACCTGGAATCCAATACTCCAAAGAAATTTAACTGGGAGCAGGTAAACACAGGTGTTGAGGATTTAGTTCACTGTCCTGGAGGCTGGTACATCCAAAATCCACAGCTCTGACGAGGGTCCTGATGGAGACCAGGCTGAAGCTACCATCCCGAGATCAAATACCCTATCCAGTAAATTTTGTTTTTACTCCTTTTTTCCTCCTCCTTTTTTTTTTGGAGGGGGGGGGTGTTGAGAGACAAGATCTCATGCAGCCCAGGCTGGCTTTGAAGTCTCAGTATAGCTGAGAATGATTTTCTGATCCTCTGGACTCCACTTCCCAACTGAACTATTACAAGTGTTTGCTACCATGAAGCCCAGTTTTATGCAGAGTTGAGGAATGAACCAAGGGTTTTGCAAATTCTAGGCAAGTACACTACCAAGTGAGGTATGTTCCAGTTCCTAGGTTTTACTAGGAACACCTTTGAGTGACTAAAGAAGGACCACTGTGGTGGCTTCAATAGGTTTGGTCCCCATAGGCTCATAGGGAGGGGCACCATTAGGAAGTGTGGCCTTGTTGGAGAAAGTGTGTCACTGTGGGGGTAAGCTTTGAGATCTCCTATGCTCAAGCTCTGCTAAGAGTGGCACTCAGTCCCCTTCTGCTGCCTGCAGATCAAAATGTAGAACTCTTAGCTCCTTCTCCAGCATCATGTCTGACTGCATGCTGCCATGCTTCCTGCGATGACGATAATGGACTGATCCTCTGACACTGTAAGCCAACCTCAATTAAATATTTTCCTTTATAAGAGTTGCCATGGTCATGTTGTCTCTTCACAGCAATAGAACCCAAAGTAAGACAGACCATTTATGTCATCATCATTATTTCAATGTTTATGTTTATTTATTTATGCGTATATATGAATACAAGCATATGCCAAGTGTGTGCAGGAGCCCGTAGAAGCCAGAAGAGGTTGTTGAATCTCCTGTAGCTGGAGTTGCAGAGATGGTTGTCAGTTGCCTGATATGAGTGCTGGGAACCAAACCTGGGTCTTCTGGAAGAGCAGCAGCCACTCTTAGCCACCCCTGCAGCCTTTACTTACATTATTGAAGGTAATAAAAAAAAAAACTAAGTTAACTGATTATAGTTGCTACCATATCTACAAAATACCATCACAGTAACATCCTAGAATAGTACTTGATTCCGTATGGCTTCTCCAAGTTCACAATTAAAATTAACTATTACAAGTGGAAGAGGTTTTCAGAACCCAGAAGCCTGCAAGAGTTCAAGCCATATGGCAAACACATACGTATTAAATTTCAGTTGCTCCCCATTTTTGAGGAACATTTTGATACAGGCTCAATCTTTCCTAAAATCATTATCACACACTATCCCACTTCTGAGATATTACTAGCCAAGACATCTTACACAAGTGACCAAACCTTTCTGATCTTATCTGTGAAGATTAACTACATAGAGAGGCTTTTTGCTGCAGGGAATCTGGAAATGAACCCATCATTTAAGAAAATATTTCGGGGGAGCGAAGATGGCGGCGACCTACACTGACGCATTCTGAACGCGGGGAAAAAAGAGCCATAAAAAACACAGAGTTACTGGGCACTGTGCAAAAACCGGAGGGGCTAGACCCCCCCCGGGAACGCTCACAGCTCCCAAGGGACTGTTAAAAGTCCCAGGGTAAGGCTCTCCCCATCTCTCACAGACACGGAAGCCACTAAACCCGGGATTCGGGAACTCCCATTTGGAGAGGCGCCTGGTAAGATCGATCCCAACTTACAGCAGACAGATTCAGGGTCCACTTGGCCATAGATCGCTGGCCTATTGGGCTCCCCACACATCAGGTTGAACTTATACCCACTTAGAAAAGGTTGCGAGATAGTGGAAGCCTTAGCAAGGAACAAAGAGGGGGCTCAGCGGGTGGTCCGCAGCAGCCGCTTGTGAAACGGAGGACGGGAGGTTCCGAGAGAACGCAGGAAGCCGGGAACACAAAAGCAGGCGGGAGCGGCCAAATCTCCCACACTCAGGATAGCGCAGCTGGGGAGAGAGCACTGCTGGCAGGGCCAAATCCCCGCCAGTCCACGGCAGGTCATCTGGGGAGAGAGACAGGCGTGGGTGGGACCAGGGGTCCGTGCGGAGCTGCTGGGACGAGAGGTGCACTCAGGCAGCCGGAGGATCCAGGGGATCCGCTGCTGCTCGTGAGGCAGGAGGGCGGGAGGTTCCGAGAGAGCGCAGGAAGCAGGGAACACAAAGGCAGGCGGGAGCGGCCAAATCTCACACACTCAGGATAGCGCAGCTGGGGAGAGAGCACTGCTGGCAGGGCCAAATCCCCGCCAGTCCACGGCAGGTCATCTGGGGAGAGAGACAGGCGTGGGTGGGACCAGGGGTCCGTGCACCCACGGCGGAGCTGCTGGGACGAGAGGTGCACTCAGGCAGCCGGAGGATCTGGGGCTTGGGGTACCCACGGGACCGTGGCGGCGCAGACAGGAAGGAAATCAGGCACAGGGCCCAGCCCTGTGGCGAGAAGACTTGAGAGAAACCAGAAATCGGGACCATAGCTGTATCCTGGAAAATCCAGACATATCAGGTGTGGAGCCAGACCCTGTCAGCCTCCGGGTCGGCAAACAAAGCCCACAGAATCTGTGCCTGGGCAAACAGGCCCATATCATCAGAACCATTACAGGCTGATAACTCAGAGTGCAACATAGAGAAGTCTGAATTGGGAGCAGTGAAACAATACTGGTCCATTACTCACAACCTGGGAATACGCTGCACCAGATCACAGTGCCTCTGGACATTAAAATCACAGTGACCTTGAAATCCCCCTGTAAGCAACGACAGATAGCCAAGTAACTCGTCCCCTGCACCAAATCATCCACTGTAGTTCCAAGCACAGAAAACAGACAGCTAAATGCATCCAATGGTGAAAGGTCAAAAAAAAAATAGAAATCAAGGAATTATGACTCCATCAAAGCAGAACCACCCTAGCTCATCCAATTCGGATGATCACACACCAACAGAAACACAAGAAAACATTGACAATTCTGCAGTATGGAAAGTGATAGAGTCCCTGCAAGAAGAACTTAAATCTATGAAGGAATTCAAGGAAACCACAATTCTACAAATCAAAACAAGGAACAACACCATTAAAGAGCTCCAAGCCAAGGTGATAGAGCTTGAACAGGAAAAGGAAAAAGCCATGAAAGATTTTCATACGAAAACAAGCAAGCTGGAGAAGGAAATGTACAAAACGAACAAAACCATACAAGACATGAAAATAGAAATAGAAACAATAAAGAAAACACAGTCAGAGTTAAAAGAGGAAGTGGAGAACCAAGGGAAGAGAACAGGAACTACGGATGTGAGTATCAACAATAGGATGCAAGAGATGGAAGACAGGATCTCAGGCATGGAAGATTCAGTGGAAGAAATCAGTACATCATCCAAAGAAAATGAGAAGGTTAAAAAATCTCTCACCCACAACATCCAAGAAATCAAGGACTCATTGAAAAGACGGAACCTAAGAATTATAGGTATAGAGGAAAGAGAAGACTCCCGACTCCAAGGTCCAGGAAATATCTTCAACAAAATCATAGAGGAAAACTTCCCAAACCTGAAAAAAGAGATGCCAATAAAAATCCAAGAGGCATACAGAACACCAAACAGATTAGACCAGAAAAGAAACTCCTCTCGCCACATAATAATTGAAACCCCAAATGTACAGAACAAAGAAAGAATATTAAAAGCTGTAAGAGAAAAAGGTCAAGTCACATACAATGGCAGACCCATCAGAATTACACCTGACTTCTCCCCAGAAACGATAAAAGCTAGAAGGGCCTGGTCAGATATACTACAAGTCCTAAGAGATCATAGATGCCCAGCCAGACTACTTTACCCAGCAAAACTCTCTATCAACATAGATGGAGAAAACAAGATATTCCATGACAAAATTAAATTTAAACAATATCTACCCACAAACCCAGCCCTACAGAAAATCCTAGAAGGAAAATCCCAACTCAGAGATGAAAACTCCACCCAAGAAAACAAAGGGAATAGAAAACCCATCAGCAACTAAATCAAAAGAGGAACAGAACCACCGCCTATACCAAACTAATGGGAAATAACAACCCCAGGTCACTAATATCCATCAACATCAATGGACTCAACTCCCCAATAAAAAGACATAGGTTTACAGAGTGGATACACAAGCAAGACCCTTCCATATGCTGTATACAAGAGACACATCTAACTACAAAAGATAGACACTGCCTCAGAGTAAAGGGCTGGGAAAAGGTTTTCCAAGCAAATGGACCCAGGAAGCAAGCTGGAGTAGCCATCCTAATATCAAACAAAACAGACTTCCAACTGAAGTTAATGAAGAAAGACAAAGAAGGGCACTATATACTCATTAAAGGGAATATTCATCAAGAGGAAATTTCAATACTGAACATCTATGCCCCAAATACAAAGGCACCTACTTTCGTAAAAGAAACACTTCTAAAACTTAAAGCGCACGTCGATCACAACACATTAGTAGTGGGAGACTTCAACACCCCACTCACAACAAAGGACAGATCATCAAGACAGAAGACAAACAGAGAAATATTGAGTCTAACAGAGATCATGAAACAAATGGACCTAACAGATATCTACAGAACGTTTCACCCAAACACAAAGGAATACACCTTTTTCTCAGCACCCCACGGAACCTTCTCCAAAATCGACCACATAATTGGTCACAAAGATAGTCTCAGTAGATACAAGAAAATTGAAATAACACCTTGTATCTTATCAGACCACCACGGAATAAAGCTGGTCTTCAACAGTAAAAGAATCAACAGAAAGCCTACACACACATGGAAATTGAACAGCTCCTTACTGGATGACCACTGGGTCAGGGAAGAAATAAGGAAGGAAATCAAAGACTTCTTAAAATCCAACGACAATGAAGACACAACATACCCAAACCTATGGGATACATTGAAAGCTGTGCTACGAGGAAAGTTCATAGCACTAAGTGCTTTCAAAAAGAAAATTGTGACAGCTCATATTAGTGAACTAACAGCTAAGCTGGGTGAATTGGAAAAAAAAGAAACAAACACTCCCAAGAAGAGCAGAAGACAGGAAATCATCAAACTTAGAGCTGAAATCAACAACTTAGAATCAAAAAGAACTATACAAAGAATCAATGAAACCAAGAGTTGGTTCTTTGAGAAAATCAACAAAATAGACAGACCCCTAGCCAAATTAACTAAAAGGCAAAGGGAAAGAACACAAATCAACAAAATCAGAAATGAAAAGGGAGAAATAACAACAGACATTGAGGAGATCCAGAAAATATTCGGACATTACTTTAAAAATCTATATTCCACTAAATTTGAAAACCTAAGCGAAATGGACAATTTCCTCGATAAATTCCACCTACCAAAACTAAATCAAAATCAGATTAACAGCTTAAACAGCCCAATAACACCTAAGGAAATAGAAACAGTCATTAATAATCTCCCAACCAAAAAAAGCCCAGGGCCAGATGGCTTTAGCACGGAATTCTACCGGACCTTCAAAGAGGAACTAACACCATTACTTTTCAAACTCTTCCACCACATAGAAACAGAAAGATCACTGCCAAACTCATTCTATGAGGCCACTGTCATTCTGATTCCTAAACCACACAAAGACCCAACAAAGAAAGAGAACTTCAGACCAATCTCCCTCATGAACATAGATGCAAAAATACTTAATAAAATACTAGCAAACCGAATTCAAGAACACATCAAAAGTATCATACACCATGATCAAGTAGGCTTCATTCCTGGAATGCAGGGATGGTTCAATATACGAAAGTCTATCAATGTAATTCACCACATAAACAAGATGAAAGAAAAAAACCACATGATAATCTCGCTAGATGCAGAAAAAGCATTTGACAAAATCCAACACCCCTTCATGCTAAAAGTTCTGGAGAGAACGGGCATACAAGGACCATACCTAGAAATAATAAAGGCAATATACAGCAAGCCAGTAGCCAACATCAAATTAAATGGAGAGAAGCTTGAAGCATTTCCTCTAAACTCAGGGACAAGACAAGGATGTCCACTTTCACCATATCTCTTCAATATAGTACTTGAAGTCCTTGCTAGAGCAATAAGACAACTAAAGGAGATCAAAGGGATAAAAATTGGAAATGAAGAAGTCAAATTATCCCTATTCGCAGATGATATGTTAGTATACATAAGCGACCCCAAAAACTCCACCAAAGAACTCTTACAGCTGATAAACAACTTCAGCAAGGTGGCTGGATACAAAATTAACTCAAAAAAATCAGAAGCCCTTCTTTATACAACAAACAAATATACCGAAAAAGAAATAAGGGAAACAACCCCCTTCACAATAGCCACAAACAACATAAAATACCTGGGAGTAACTCTAACCAAGCATGTAAAGGACCTATATAACAAGAACTTCAAGCCCCTGAAGAAAGAAATGGAAGAGGCCTTTAGAAGATGGAAAGATCTCCCATGCTCATGGATAGGTAGGATCAACATAATAAAAATGGCTATCCTACCAAAAGCAATATATAGATTTAATGCAATTCCTATCAAAATACCAACACAATTCTTTATAGACCTGGAAAAAGCTAGTCTCAACTTCATATGGAACAACAAAAAGCCCAGAATAGCTAAATCAATCTTGTCCAATGAAAAAACATCTGGAGGTATCACCATCCCAGATTTCAAGCTGTACTACAAAGCAACAGTAATAAAAACAGCATGGTACTGGTATAGAAACAGACCAGTGGATCAATGGAATCGAATTGAAGACCCAAACATGGATCCACACACCTATGGCCAACTAATCTTTGACAAAGAAGCCAAAAACGCACAATGGAAGAAGGACAGCATCTTCAACAAATGGTGCTGGTCCAACTGGATGTCCACTTGCAAAAGAATGAAATTAGACCCATACCTATCACCTTGTACAAAACTTAATTCCAAGTGGATCAAAGACCTTAACATAAGGCCAGCCACACTAAAGATACTAGAAGAAAAAGTAGGAGAAACCCTCGAACTCATTGGCACAGGTGACAACTTCCTGAACAGAACACCAACAGCTCAGGACCTGAGATCAACAATCAATAAATGGGACCTCATGAAACTGAAAAGTTTCTGTAAAGCAAAGGATACTGTCATTCGAACAAAACGGCAACCAACAGACTGGGAGAAAATCTTCACCAACCCCACATCTGATAGAGGGCTATTATCTAAAATCTACAAAGAACTCAAGAAACTAAATGCCAAGAAACCAAATAATCCAATCAAAAAATGGGAGATGGAGCTAAATAGAGAATTCACAAAGGAGGAATCCCTAAGGGCTGAGAGACACCTGAAGAAATGTTCAACATCCTTAATCATCAGAGAAATGCAACTCAAGACGACCCTGAGATTCCACCTAACACCTGTTAGAATGGCTAAAATAAAGTGCTCAAATGATAGCGCATGCTGGCGAGGGTGTGGAGAAAGGGGTACCCTACTCCATTGCTGGTGGGAGTGCAGGCTTGTGCAACCACTATGGAGGTCTGTCTGGCGATATCTTAGAAATCTAGGAATAACCTTGCCTCAGGACCCAGCCATACCACTTCTGGGTATACACCCAAAGGACCTCTCACGGAGACATAGGGAAGTCTCCTCATCTATGTTCATAGCAGCCTTATTTGTAATAGCTAGAAATTGGAAACAACCCAGATGTCCCTCAACTGAAGAATGGATTAAAAAATTGTGGTACATCTATACAATGGAATATTACTCAGCTAT
>CAJQZJ010030936.1:0-11194 GCA_907164525.1 Lophiomys imhausi
TAAGGCTCATATAGAATTCACATCAACATAGTCTTAGTTTAAAAACTCCCTCTTCAATTATAAAAATTTATCAAAAGTGTAATTAACATGAAATTTATCTTTATGTGAATGGCACTGCATGGAGTTGCAGGGGTGGAAGAGGAGAGATGGAGGGTGTTCCTGTTCATCCTTGTGCATAAGCATCAGACCCCAGATCATCTGGCCAGTCTGGGTCCCAAGGAAAGGACCTTATGCTCTATGTTAAAATCTTTCATCAGCACTTCCACCATCCCCACTGCTTCCTTTTACCCCAGGAGATGAGTAGGTTGTATTATGTTTCTTTCACAAATGAGAACTTAAATCATGTACACACACATTCTACTACAAATCATCAGTGATAAAACAATATCTAATTCTAACACTATAGTATCTCAGTTCAACTAGTTTTCTATTATCCATATCTCCAAATTGACATAACTTCATTGAAGTTTTTAAAGTAAATCAAAGGAAATTATAATTTACAAAGACCTACTTGCAAATATACAGAAAAAAAAAATTCAATCTCAACATTCTTTAGTATACTTTTGGAATTTACTTAAGAAGACAATAATAGGATATGAGGGCGATCTGCCTGCGACATCTGTCACCCCATTGATTGCAGGGTTGATTCGTCTGTCCCATCTAGCTGGCTAGGCGGGTGTCCCCTTCCTCCCTCACCCCTCCATGTGTTGAACCCAAGAGGGGACTCCCCGAAATCCTGATGCCCAGAGACCACCAGAGTCCCAGATTCATTGTAATTTACAAGAGGTTTATTTAAGCCGATTCACCGGGGTTCGACTACGTCCATAGAGGAGTGAAGGAACCAAAACGGTTTTCAGGCCATTTTAAGCACACAAGCAGCTACCAAAAGGAGGGGGCATAAATGAGTAACTTTTAGCCTGCTAGGTGATAGCCCCAGGTGGGGATTAAGGAACAAAGTATGTTTAGTTAGGTGATGATGCAAGTGGGGAGTAAAGATGAGTGATCAGAGGGGAGTGTAAGCAAACCAGCCAGCTAGGCAAGTTTAGATATTTTCAAGGACTGAGTTCTGTGGAATGTCTCCAGGAGAAGTGAGGTCAGGGTCTCATGAAGGAGGAGAAGGCCTTGTATTCATTAATTACAGTCTCACACATGTGTGTCACTCCCGAAGAGGACGACCTTCCCTGAATAGAGGAGGATCGGTCTTTGGTCAAGGGTATACAAGTAGATGCATTCACCTGCTAGAACCTCCAAACAAGCTCTCCAGAAAACAATAATAAATGAGTATAAATTTTTATGCATAAGAATATTTACCACTACACTTTAAAAGGCATCTTAGTATAATGCATACATTGCATTTTTAATATTGAACACTGGAACCAACTTGACAAAAAATGTATCAAGCATTTCTTAGAAAAACTATTGTAGCAGTCCTCGATTTTGTAAATGGTTTTGCTAATAATATTAAAGTACCTGTTAATCGTGCATATCTGAGACTCATGGTATTTACTTAAAATTTTTTTTCATTTCAAAAACTGATGAAAATTCTGGGTGGAAGTCAGACAATGGGAAGAGTCCCCATTGTGAAGACATGCCTCAAAAAAACCAAAAAACAAAAAAAGAAAAAACTAACAAACAAAACAAAAGAAAAAAAGAGAAGACATGCCTAAGATAAGCAAAAAAATAGTCCAGGAACTCAGGAGAAAAGAGAGGAAACAGAAAAAAATAATTCATATGTATACCAGGACTCCAGAAGGAATAACAGTGATGGGGCAAAAATCTAAGTATAAAGTAAGGACCTGAGGTGACACAATAAAATAGCTAATTTTACAGATGAGGTCTCTATGGCACAGCTTCATGTGATGAAAACAGTGGAAGTCACAAAGCTAGCACAGCTGTTTGACAAAGATCCAGAAAATTGAGTCACGTGCTACAATCACCTTTATGCCTTCTTTCATTTTTGGTCTCGATCTCTCCATGTTGTGTGCTGGGGGGGGGGGGGGGTTAATATTTGTACAACTTGGGGTTATTGGATTGAAAGGAAATTTCTTTTTTTTTTTTTTTTTTTTTGGTTTTTCGAGACAGGGTTTCTCTGAATATCTCTGGTTGTCCTGGACTCACTTTGTAGACCAGGCTGGCCTCGAACTCACAAAGATCCGCCTGCCTCTGCCTCCCAAGTGCTGGGATTAAAGGCGTGCGCCACCACCGCCCGGCGAAAGGAAATTTCTTATGAATCATTTATGCCTTCTCCCAGGAGTAGTGGTTCTAAACTTCCCAAAGAACATCTTGAGCATGAGTTCCAGGACACCTTCACATCTGAGTAGTCCCAAAATCAACACAGGATTCAACGAGGAAATCTTCTCTAGTGAGGATGCTTCATAAACTCACAGACTGGGATCATTTCTACTATAAAGTCCTACAGCTTTGTCAGACTTGGAGGATGGCATTGGTGAAGGTCCAGGAGATCCTTTACAGCCCAAGCCAAGGCTTGGAGGATGGCGTTGGTGAAGGAAATTAGTGAGGCCTTGGATGAGTGCAAAGAGCTGACTGAGAAGATCTACTCCTGCCGGTGACTGCCTGACTTCACTAGGACCCCAGTATTTGGAAGGGACTTCTGTTGTGCTTCTTTGCCTTGAACCAAAGTGGGGGGCTCTGATTCGAGCCTGTGTGCATCTTAGCAAGCAGCCTGCCTGGCAGCTCTTGGACTTGTGCCTCCTGAACTCAGTTTTCTAAGTGTGAAGAGTTTGTGACCCCTCCCAACATTGACCGGTCAGCTTCAGGAGCCTCTAGATAGAAACTATGGTCTGCACCATGAGTAGCCTCTGGGGCTCTGGCAGGGCTTACTGAGTTAGATAATTCTGTAGATGGAATGAATGTATTCCTCTTGCATATTCTGCCCCCGCCAATGTTTTTGCCCTCTATCGGCTGATGTTTTCTCAGTACTATGAACAGTTTAGCACAGATGTGGAGCAAATCCTGTTCTCAGAGGTACATGAATTCCTTTTGGTGTCAAGGTTTTCAGAGGTACTTTGAGTTTGGGGGGTATTTTTTGCCCCTGGTATAACATTGCTGTTTTGGCTACTGTGTGCTCCAGCCTTGGGCTGTCTGGGGACTTGAGACCATGCAAGGATGGTGGTACTTGGAGGTGGGGTGGCAGATGGAGACTGACTGGAGCTTACCATTTTTTGGTGATGGTTCGGAACCCTCCACAGCTAACTCCTGAGTGAATGGACTCAGCTTAAGAAAAAGTGATCATGTAGACATAAGAAACCAGAAAGTTCCAGGGGGAGCAGATTTCGCTGCAAGGGTCCTGTGAGGAGCCCCTTGAGAAGATCTTGAGGGGACCTGACTTTCTCCTTTTTTTTTTTTTTTTTTTTGGTTTTTCAAGAAAGGGTTTCTCTGTGTAACAGCCCTGGCTGTCCTGGAACTCACTCTAGACCAGGCTGGTCTTGAACTCACAGAGATCCACCTGCCTCTGTCTCCCAAGTGCTGGGATTAAAGGTGTGTGCTGTCATGTCCAGAAATTGCAGACTATGACCTGCCATGTGGGTGCTGGGATTTGTTTGAACCAGGGTCCTTTGGAAGAACAGCCACTGCTTTTAACCACTGAGCCATCTCTCCAGCCCCGACTTACTCCATTGTAAATAAGGCCTCCATCTTGAGGCTTTAAATTTCAATTCTCCCAGAGACACAGGCGGGATCTCTCAAATAAACCACAGATGAGGACAACCAATCAGCAGCTGCCTGTACTAACATCAGACTGGAGGCTAAGTTAGACAAAGAGAAGTCCATATAAGGTAATCCTCCCATCCCCAAGGATAGGACCAATCAGAACCATACAAAGTCCCCTTGCTATGGACACTGCCAATCCAAGCAAAAGTCATGTAATTAAAGCTAGACCTCCCCAAAGTGCCTTTAAAAGGAGCCTGTGAGCTCCTCTCATTGTACCCATTTTGTATGAATGGTCGACTTTTGCATGCTGGTTGATTCTGCAGAATAAACGCTCTTTGCTTTTACACACTGTTCCAGTCTGGGATCTTCCTTCATTGATTCTCTTACCCTTACACTCTGTGACCTCTGGGCAAAGCAGGCACAGGTAGGTGCAGAGGCCAAGTTGCCCACCTGTCTATATACATCCATAGGCATACCCATGTCACCGTCCACCCGCTTATCTAACTGACCGCCTAAGTCCCGTCCAATTGTTCACTTCTGTGATCATTCATAAGTCCTTCTCGGGAGTTAGTCTCTAGCAAGACCCCGCTGACTGACTAGCAAACCCTTCTGCCTTGCTAGAAGCTGCTGTCCATTGAAAGAGATGGATCAATCACATATCACACACCTACATGTCCTTACCCTAGGAGTGGTGCTGGGCTGGGAGCCACTTATGGAGAAGCACAGAGTTTTGAGTGAGTGAGGTCTAGGGCCTGTGGCTCATTTGCTTGGAAGGGATCATGTCAGATCAAGGGTTGTAAACAGCTTGCAAGGAGGAGAGCTCCGAGCAAATGCCAAATGAGTGACTCTCATTCTAATCTTTTTGAATGTTATATAGCAATTCACCCTCTTGTTCTTGGTCTCCCATGGTGTTCTCTTTACCTTGGCAAGCTCTCGGTTCACACCGACAGAAGCCTGAATAGCAGCAGCTTCTCAACTCTGTTTGCTGTGAGTGGCATTGGCAAGTTCTCCCATCCTGGGTCTTCCACTAAGAAGCTGACTGGATGACCAGGGATGTGGGCAGAGGGTCAGAGTGGCAGATTTGAGGCTTCAAGAGAGCAATTTCTCCAACTGCATCAACATAGTCTATGCTTCCCTAGGCATTTTTAGTCTGCAAAGGGATAGATGGCAGAGTTGGTCTCATTTGAAACCCACATTGATAGCTAGTGGGAGGAGTCTACATTCAGCTGTTCACCCAGCATGATGCCCTCCTTATTGCTTTCTGTTCACTTATGATTTGTGTGGTGTGTGTATGTGGTGAATGTGTGTCTGTGAGGACATGTACATTGGTGGGTGTCAGAGACAAGACATACAGAAAAGAAAACAAGCAAATATGTTTTATGAAGGTAGTCAACTTGTTCCTGCAAGGCTGATGAATGGGTGTGTTCCTCCAGACCGCTTATCATTGCTTCATTTTCCCGTGTTGGTCTCTAATATCAAACATGAAAGAAAGAAATCTCTCACTATTGCTCTCTCTCTGTGTTTGGGTAGATCTTCTATAGAATCTTTTTATTCCTGATAGTAATTCCTGACTTTACTCAAGTGACTTTCAGCCTTCCTACCAATTAGCAGAACAACTACCACGAAGCCTATGTTCCTCCATGGTCAGGTAGGTATCTGCAGTAAATTAGGCCTAAGACAAATTTACAACCAATAGACAAACATTCCTCCAGATCAGGCGTCTTGTTGAACATTAAAGCAGTAACACTTATGGCTTTAAACCTTCCATGAACCAAAGTTAATAAAAGAATCTCTTAATGGAAAAGAAATAAAGGCAATTGTCTAGCTATGTGTCTTTAAACCACGGACTCTGTTAACATAGGGCATGAATTATTATTCCTCTGTTCTTACCATGAACCTGCTGGACTGTAAAGGATCCATACAATGTAATATCCTGCTGTCTTCATGATAATTACTGTGAGGTAGCTCTTTTGATGTAGAGGACTTTGTCTTAGAGCTATTTAAGCTATGAACAAGATAATAAAATCAATCAAAGCCTGCTGGAACTCGTTTCATCTATAATTTGTAATTATGTTGTCTCGAGCACACTGAACTCCCCTATGATTTCAGGGAGAGAAAGCTAAAGGAGTTGGCTTTTCTGTGGTATTTACTCCAATCAAGCAACACCGTGATAACTACAAACACTGCAGTCATCACACCTATTCCAATTAATCCTATTCCTACACTAGCTAAACATAGCCACATACTGAACCTGATCCTTAGGCTTAGGGTCCGCAGGTAAGGGCTAGGACGTGGTTGCCTTCTTTTGATATCAGCTTGACACAGAGCGGGCTTGACCTCGAGGAATGACCTTGGGGAGTGGGTCAGCTTTCTCTGCTCTCTCGATCTCTCCAATGAGACAGGTGGTGAAGCTTTGTTAGCATGGTTTGGCTTGTTTACTGATATTCGGGAATACTGACTTGGTGCTTGGCGGTACATGGCTATGAGCCATGTTGCCGTGAGAAGCGTGCTCTCCTCTTTCAAACTACCTGTATTTATAAGTCTACCACAGGGTTGCGCCCTGGGTGGCATGGCCTCCTTTGCACTCTAGCTAAGTTTTGATGAGCAGCTGTTCAGCCGTGCTAGTACCCATCCCTCTGTGTGAACAGCATTACATCACTTCAAACTCACACATTAATTCCAAACTCCAAACCAATGCTAACTCCTAACAGCCATTTTTTTGTTGGCTGTTTATAGTCTCCTTAAATATGTAAATATATTTTTCTGTGTTTCTGTATTATATATTTTTTTTCTGTGTGCTGATTGTTTTTGTCTCTGCCCAAGGAGCACTCCTAGTTGTCTTGTTCTTTGAATGTTTTCATGTGTGTATGTCTGAAAGTCTAATAGTTTGTGTGTATGTATGGGCTTTATGAAGGCAGCCTGGATTTGTTGCAGTCGGGGTATGCCTTGGGCATGTCCAGCCACCAACCTGCTCGTGTGTGAGCTAAAAGGCCTTCACGTGTGGGCAGACTGAGCAGGAGAGACACCCCACCCTCACCTCACCCCACCCCATGCCAGGGTGGATGCCTCCCTTGACAGGGCTTGGAACAGGCCCACTGCTAGCACAGACCCTAATGCTATTTAGACTAATTGCCTGCCACTGGAGCTTGATCTAGCAATTACAATTAACCTGTTGTTCAATAACAGGACGTGTTAGCTAAAACACAGACTGACTGCAGGAGAGCACAAGAGACTTGATATGCTTTGCGTAGACCTGGTTCCTTATGATAAGCTGTCTGGAATCTCCTTTGGGTTCCTGCAACTGAGTTCCTGGCTTCCAGAAAACTGCAGTAGGAGCAAGCTTCTAAGCAAATACTGTGTAGGCAGAGGAGAAAAACTTAAAGCTTCTCAGCTCCGTAAAGCTTCTTGCAGGTGGAAGATCTTGAATAAACAAGTCAAGGGCCTTTGTCGGTCTAATTAACACTGCTTGCTGGTGCAACAAAGCCACCAGCCAAAGACTGACCATTATAGCTTAAGGGCAAAGAGAGCTAAGTAGCTCATTGGTAAGGCAACAGACTTTGTTTGTTTTGGGTTTTCGAGACAGGGTTTCTCTGTGTATCCATGAGTGTCCTAGATTCATTTTGTAGACCAGCCTAGCCTTCAACTCAGAGAGATCCCACTGCCTCTGCATCGGGAGTACTAGAGGCACTACTACCATGCCCAGGAAGGCACCAGACTTTCAGCCTGAGATCCACAGTTTAAATCCGAGCTTCCCCTACTTTTGAGTTCCCTGCCACCTTCAGCAGAAAAGACTACCAGTCTTTTCTATCAGTCTGGCAGCCTAATACAGAAAATCTTTACTTGTAACTTAAATAAAAATGGAAACAAAGAAATTGTTCAAGAAAGAAAGTGTTTGAGGACTAGCAAGGCTCAGCTGGGAAAGGCATTTCAAAGCAGACCAGAGAATCTGTGTTCAACCCTGGAATCCTATAAATTAATATGATGCAACAGTCTAAGAGTTGCCACCTCAACTCCATATGCATACCTCTCTCCATCCCACACCCCACAAACAAATAAAGCAAACTAAATTAAACAACCTTAACCCCATATGCATACCTCTCCCCATCCCACACCGCACAAACAAATAAAGCAAATTAAATTAAAAAAACCTTAACCCCATATGCATACCTCTCCCCATCCCTCACCCCACAAACAAATAAAGCAAACTAAATTAAACAACCTTAACTCTATATGCATATCTCTCCCCATCCCACACCCCACAAACAAATAAAGCAAATTAAATTAAACAACCTTAAGTCCACACGCATTCCTCTCCTCATCCCTCACCCCACAAACAAATAAAGCAAATTAAATTAAACAGTTGCAGTGTGTGCCTGCTTGAATATGTTTTGGGTTTTTGTTTGTTTGTTTGTTTTACTTTCTAGGGTTTTTAAGAGTCAAATGTAGAGACTGGCTTCATTTCAGCACCTTCACTGCCATTCCAGGGGGTAGAGACTGCTTCAGTTTCTCTGCCTTCTCTCCTTGTCTGTGATGACCAGGGAGTAAAGGTACCGCTGCAGCAAACCCTGAACTTCCCATTATCCTTGTTGTTCTTCATCTTGACAGATTTGGCATCCTCCTGTTGAACTATGAACAGAAAGTCCTTGATTTCCTCACTTTATGAGGCATGAGGGTGGGTGCTTGTTGCTGGGGACTGCACCCAAACCAGTCCCTGTTTGTATTTGTTTTGAGTCAGGGTCTCACTGGGTATCCCCGAGCATTTTAAACTTCAGTATGAAAACTAGGCTGGCAGGAGAGCTACCTGTCTCTTCCCCCTAAATGCTAGGATTAAAGGTATGCACCAGTAAAAAAACAAACAAAAAACACCCACCAACAACAGCAACAATAAAAATCAAAAATTTGAAAAGTATTATAGCAATGCTACTTGTAAACTATTTTTTATTTGCATTTATCAACCTATAACATCTTTTAGACCTAAAACATTTCTTAAAATTATACAAAATAAGCCGGGCGGTGGTGGCGCACGCCTTTAATCCCAGCACTTGGGAGGCAGAGGCAGGCAGATCTTTGCGAGTTCGAGGCCAGCCTGGTCTACAAAGCGAGTCCAGGTCAGCCAGAGCTACACAGAGAAACCCTGTCTCAAAAAACCAAAAAAAAAAAATTATACAAAATAAGCCTAAGTTTAATATTGTAACTATTTAGGCTTCAACCCCATCAGAGATTTTAGAAGGAAATTAAATTATTGCCTAAGTATGTAGGAAGTTTAGACCAAGTAACTTCTAAAACTATAGTAATGACAGAGGCTGCTGGCCACCTGAACAGTCACCCATGGTTTCTCTGTGTCGTTGGGACGTCCAGTCTTCAGCCTATTGGCCCAGAATATCTGAAAAACTTTTCTGTAAAGCAGGAATATTAAAGGACTGGCCTACCTTATCTCTGTAACGTTGTTCAGTCAAATTTACAGTGTCCTGCTTGTTCACAGATTGGAAAGAGAGCCTGCTATCAGCAGTTTTTTGTCTGGTGACTATCATGCCACAGTTGTTTCTTTAATGTTTTCCATCATCTTTTATCAAGTAGATTCCGGGTGCTGCCAGGAGCAGATGTCTGTCAGCACATCTTAAATGACATTTTCTGTAGGTCTCTGAGATATTTGAAAACCATTTATTATCTATCTAAATAGACAAACATTGGTTGTTTTTTTAATCTATGTAACATCTATTTAACTTCAAAAACATACACAAGATATTAAATACAGTATATTTCTGCAGTTAACTAAACTAATATCTAATAAAACTGTAAGTTCTTAAACCCTATAGTGTTTTCAATAGTAGCTTTCAAATGGACTGAAACTAAAAATTCCATTTTTTTCACGTTTTTTTACTCTGCTTTATTTTTTTTTTAAATACTTTATTTTTTTTTTCTTCAAGTTACATCTCAGTAACAAACCCCTCCCTATTCCCCCTTCCTAACCCGCCCTTCCACCCTCTTCCCTCCAGAGGTTTCCCCTTTCAGTCCAACAGCTGGTTCCTTCTCTTATAACAGTAAGTATTATACAAAACAATAGATATAAATATGCCACATTTATGAGATTAAATTGGCCCAGTATACCTTCCCAATGTTCAGTTTATACCTATTTGGCCCCTGACTTTAACATTCTACTATCTACCCAACTCCATGAGTTTAAAGGTCTATATGTGACTCAACATTCATACTATCTTGCAACACACTTTTAAGAGTATCTTCTTAGATCTATAACACCCTCTTGATTCCTAAACAGTTCAAAATTTAACTATAAGATTCTATCTGTCTATTCTTCAACCACCTCAGAGACCTGAGAGGGATAAATATATTTGCTTATATAGGAAGTGCAGAGCCTGCAGCTTCCAAAACTAAGAAAGAACATACCAATAACTGCCTGGACAGTTCCCATTTTCTCTCCATACATTCCAGCATCAATCTTCAGGCTTTGGGTCCTGTTTCTCTGACAGACATTTGTTGCAGAGCAGGGATTATGAAGGACTTACCTACCCTGTCTTGGCAGAGTTAGGCTGTCGACTTCCCTGCTACCAAGTTTTGTCCTTTTTGGACAGCAGTCTGTCTGCAGTTGGTGCAAGGGGTTTTTTCATGCCAAGAGAAAGGCTTGCCACTAATTCAACCATCTTACAGTGGAGGTTCTTCGATGCTTATCTTCTACTTGGAGTAGAATAGGGGGTGCTGTCAGGCGCTGATATGTCTCGATATAAAAAAAAATCTTGATTTAAGATAACATCTTAAAAGATTTTTTTTTTAAAAATTCCATTTTTAAATGAGTAACAAAAATATTTTCAATGAATTAAATGCTTTTTGTATCAGTTTCTTCTTTTTAAAAATTTTTTATAACCTGATAACTCTTGCCTGTTCCATCTTAGGAATGTTTTTACCGGTTCTCGAGACCCCCAAAGACCACCCAGGAGCCAACTCTGATGTAAATATATGAGGGTTGTTTATTCAAGCTCAGAGCTTAGACTCTCAACATTCACTGACAGAACAGTTTGAGTTGAGAGCCCCAAACTCCAAAAGTACAAGGTTTATACAGGTGCTTAAAGTTTAAGCAAGGCGGTGGTGGCGCACGACTTTAATCCCAGCACTTGGGAGGCAGAGGCAGGCGGATCTTTGCGAGTTCGAGGCCAGCCTGGTCTACAAAGCGAGTCCAGGACAGCCAGAGCTGTTAAATAGAGAAACCCTGTCTCGAAAAACCAAAAAAAAAAAAAAAGAAATACAAGGTTTATACAGGTGCTTAGACAAAGAAGCAGATTCTTTACTATATGATTGGATGACATTTGGGTAGCTAGTCATGTCCATTTCTGATTGGCTCATTGTTACTGACTAACTAGCTGAGGTCAGCTTGACCATCGGAAAGTTTGTTTAGACTTTTTGGGTGTTTTCTCAGAGTGAGCTGACTGGTGATGACGAGGGAACACCCCTGGAATACAAGGTCGGGTACATTTTGTTGTTGTTTTGGAACTGGAGGTCAGCTCTGAGTCAA
>CAJQZJ010030937.1:0-36523 GCA_907164525.1 Lophiomys imhausi
TAGAAAATCCATCAATGTAATCCACCACATAAACAAGCTGAAAGAAATTTAAATTCTACCTTAATATTGATCAGAATAAATAATATTTAAGTTGGTTATACAGCACATCTATTTTGCAACTTTCCTTTATATTTCCTTTATTGCACTGACTAAGAACAGCACTTGGGAGGCAGAGGCAGATGGATCTCTGTGAGTTTGAGGCCAGTCTGGTCTACAAAGCGAGTCTAGGACAGCCAGGGCTACACAGAGAAACCCTGTCTTGAAAAACTAAAATAAAAATAATAATAACAATAATAATAATAATTATTATTATTATTTTGATGTAAAATGCCAAAGTGTGTAGTCTATTGGTTAAAATTCAATTCCCTAAGACTGATTTCACTTAAATATGGAATGTCTCTTTAACAGGACTTTAAATTGCAGCTAAATAGTCTTTTAAATGACAGTGTTTCATTTTTAAAGCAAAAAGGAAAAAAGAACGTTCACTGCAATAACTAGGCAATCTTGTTAAATCTTCAGTTGTGATGTGCTTCTGCCCTAAAATGATCACTTGTCTTCATTTTGCCAAGTTTATTGCCCCAAAAGGATACCTAAAGGGCACAAATTGCTACCTTCAACAAATGTTCTAGTAGATTTAGTTTATCTAGTAAGGCTGTTGCCACACTAGTTTTTGGATTGTTACTCTAAGGAAAAAAATCATCCTTTCATTTTGCTTATCTTTCATTTTTGAAAGCTTATTCAAGTCATAGACTGAGACAACTTATAGACTTTTACTAATGAACACATCAGAAGCTGAAGCCTGAGACCAATGATCTATACATTTGACCATCAGCAGCACCCTATTGAGCATTGCTGGCTGTGTCTTCCATCACACTACTGCACACTAAAGCAGAATGTAATGATAAGCTACAAGTGTCTACACAAGGGAAATGGGTATGAGATGCGAGGGTCCATCTTATCCAGGGAAGTCTCAGTCAGTAGAAGATGATGTTAAAAGAGAGAAAAGATTTTTTTCTTGGATGGTTCAAGCACTGGCCTGAAGTTACAAGAACATGCAGTCACTTGATATCACCTGTAGTTCCCATTTTTATGGAAAACAGCAGTGATCCTATTTACCTTTTACAAGATATAAATGATTGTTAGAGGAATTTTAAAAACATCAAAAAATGTGAGGTAGTTGAGAGAACTCTTTTGGAAGAATGATGGGTATTTCCAAATATTTGAATCCATTTATTTTCTGTAAATGAACATCATTTCATTAGTTTATTAGAGATTGTAAACTAATTTTTATCTTTCCTTCCTTTTTTCTTCCTTCCTTCCCCTTGCTTCCTTGCTTTCTGTCAATAGTTACTTTGAACTCACAGATCTCTTCTCCCTAGTGGTGGGATTACAGGCGTACGCTACTATGCTCAGCCAATTTGATTGATTTAAAATCCCTATGAAAGTTTATACATAGAGAAAAATATGTATTGAAAAGGGATATAATCCCAATTTATATATCTTTTGATTATGCATATGTTTGCTCTTCTTACATTTAAAAAACATTATCATAGTATTTATAGATTTGTGACAGTGAAAATGTGACCCTACCCATTACGTGCTTTGTGTTAGCTTATTTGATACACCCTATCTTTTCAATCTAAGTCATTTTTTGACATGCAACTGCTTAGCCGCATTCACTATAAACTTAAGTTCAGAGCCAACTAAAGTGTTGACAAGTAAGGAGTTACTGTAGAAGAAGTTTAAGAATTATTTTCTTAATACCTTCTGTCTACTGGAAAGATTTCCAAGAAATTAGAGGGAAAATATGAGCTTATCACATTGTATGAGCTTTGGAAATCTCTATTTATTATTTTTTTTGGAGATTATGTCTCACTATGTAGTCCATGCTAACCTCAAATTCACTACTCAACCCATGCTGGCCTCAAATTCATAGCAACCTTCCTGTTTCATTCTCCAGACTCCTTAGCTCATAGGCATGCATCACCATTCATTAATGATTTTTGAAAAAAAATGTTTTATTTTTAATTATGTATATATTTTTGTGTCTGTGTGTAGGTATGTGCACATGCGAGTACATGTGCTAGTAAAGGCCAAAAAAGGATGTGAGATTCCCTGATGTTAAAATTGTAGGTAGTTGTGAGTCACAAAAAATGGGTGCTGAGAATCAAATTCAGGTCCAATGTAAGACAAGCAAGTACTTAACAACCAAGTCATCTGTCCTCACCCATTCTTTGCATATTTAGTTATAGCAATGCAAGTCCTTAAAATGGATGTATGTCTCCATGATTCAGCCCACTACAAATATGATTAACACTTAAAGAAAATGTAACTGAGTCTTGAAGCAAATCAGTTTGTATTTTGTTCTGTCTCTGTTTCTTACTTCAGTACTTCAAACCTTACTATCAAACCTTACAGTTATAAACCTCCTTTCCTTTGTTTGTAGGGACAGTGCAAACATTATCCCATAAAAAACTTTCTATGAACCTTAGAATAGTTGATTCAAGATTAAAGTCAAAATTGTGAAGTAATAACAAGACAACATAAAAGGACTTCTACTAATATTACTTGAATGGGAAAATGGAACCAGGAGATAACTGGTATTTTCCTTTTAAAGATGAGGAACCAAATTCAGACACATTAAATTAATTCCCCATGGCTATACAATTGTCCACGTCATTAATAAAGGGTTATTTATTATTTTTCTTTTCTTTGAATGCTACATCTCTCAAATACTTACTGAACTAAGAAGAATTCACTCTAAATTTTATTTTTTAATATCTCTGCAACAAAGAATCTGGTTTAACTTCATGTGACTGATGAACTGAGGGGGGCTGATATGTGGGGTCACCCCACAGCAGAGGAGTAGGATAGGTGGGAGGGGGTAGAACATGGGAAGGTGGGACTGAGAGGGGCAAAGAGAGGGGGCTGTCATGGAGATGTAACTCTAAGTAATAAATAATCATGATTAAAAAGAGAGTGAGACAGGTAGCCAGTTGTCTGTCATTTCTTAGTTTTGGAAGCTGCTTGCTCTGCACTTCCTGTTTATTCAGATATATTTACCCTTCTCAGGTCTCTGATGTGGTTGAAGACTGGATATAGTCTCACGGTTAAGTTTTAAGTTGTTTAGGAATTTGAGGTCTAAGAAGATGTTTTTAGGTTGGTAATGGAAGTTAGAATGGAAATCGAGTTAGGTATAGAACTTTAAACTCATTGAGATAAATAGATAATAGAATATTCTTATTAGTTAATACATATGGATTGGACATTGGGAATGTATGTCATACCTTATAGTTTTCATAATTGTTTCCTAATTGTTCTTATTGTATTTGTTGTTATGAGAAACAGAGCCTTTTATTGGAATAAAAGGGGAAGTTGTTGGGGGGAAAAGATACAATAAAAAAAAGGAAAAACAAAACAAAACAAAGAATGAGACTCCCGTGGAGAAAACTAAACTTTCATTTGTGAGTGATTATAAATTGGAGATAACTTCTGGATTAGGCAATGGGAGTATGTGTGCACTTCTTCCTTCAACTCTGGGACCCCCATCTAGTGCAGAACTCTGCAGGCCAGGTTCACGCCTCCTCAGTCTCTGTGAGTTCATATGTGCATTAATCATGTTGATTTAGAGGGCTTTGTATTCTTGGTGTCCTCCATCCCCTCTGGCTCTTACATTCTTTCTGCCTCCTTTTCTCCTTAAATCCCTGAACCTGAGGTGAGATTCTGTTTATGGCAGAGTATTTCAAGGACTGTCACTGAACTATGTTTAACTGTGGGTTAGACATTATTCATTTGTTCCCATCTGCTACAGGAGGAAGCTTCTCTGATGATGGTTGTGTAAGGCGCTGTTTTATTGCTGTTGCTGTTTTTGTTGATGGTGCTTGGAACAGTAGTATTTATTTACAAATAAACATACTTCCCTTCCCATTTGTATCTCCTTGATCTTCTTCAGTTGTCTTTCTGCTCTTTGTAGTGAAGACTTCATGCACAATATTAATAGTTATGGGCAGAGTGGACAACCTTGTCCAGTTCTTTGTTCCTTGTTCTTATTTTAGTGGAAATGCATTGAGTTTCCTTCCATTTAATTTGTTGTTGACTTTGGACCTCTTGTAAATTGCCTTCATTATGTTGAGGTATGTTCTCTGAATCTCTAATCTCTCCAAAACTTTTGTCTTGAAGGAGTGTTAAATTTTGTCTAAGACTTTTTCTGCATGTAATGAAATAATCTTGGGGGTTTTGACTTTGTCTGCTAATATGGTGGATTACATTTATTGATTTCTGTATGTTGAACCATCCTTGCATCTCTGGGATGAAGTCTGTTTGGTCATGGTGAATGATCTTTTTTGATATGTTGCTAAATTCAGTTTCCAAGTATTTTATTGGTAATTTTTGCACCTGTGTTCATAAGTGAAATTGGTCTGTAATTTTCTTTCTTTGTTGGATTTTTATGTATGTTGGGTATCACGGTATCTGTGGCTTTGTAAAATGAATTGGACAATGTTCCTTCTGTTTTAATTTTGTGGAATACTTTAAAGTGTCCTGGCATTAACTCTTCTTTGAAAACCTTGTAGAATTCTGCCCTAAAATTATATTATATGGCTCTGGTGTTTTGTTTTGTTTTGTGTTTGTTTGTTTGGTTTGGTTTGGTTTGTTGGTTTTTGTGGGGTGGAAGACTTTTAATGACTGCTTCCATTTAACTGATTCATATTGGTCTGTTGAAATTGCTTATCTAGTCTTGATTTAGCTTTTCTAAGTGATATGCTTCAAGGAAATTATCTGCTTATTTTAGATTTTCCAGTTTGGGAGAGTATAGTGTTTTAAAGTATGTCCTTATTAGTCTTTGTGTTCCCTTGATGTCTGTTGTCACATCTCCCTCTAGTTTTGTTCAAGTGGAACATCTTCCTTCAACTTTTTGCTAATTTGGTAAGGGTTTGTCATTTATTTTCTCATGGAACCAAGTCTTTGTTTCATTGATTCTTTTTTTTTTTTTCCTGAAGAGTGACTGCTTTTAAAAAAAAAATATTTATTCATTTTACATCACAATCACAGTCCACTCCCTCCTCTCCACCTGTTCCCTCCCTACCACTCTCTTCCCCCTTATTGGCCTTTTATCAACCAACCCTGACTCTCCTAGTCACATCCAGACTAAAAGCATCCTCTTCCTCTGAGGCCAGACAAGGCAGCCCAGCTATGGTAAGGTGATATATAAACAGGCAATAGAATCCACGTCAGGGACAGTCTCCTCTCTACTTGCTAGGGGATCTACATGAAGACTAAGCTGCTTATCAGGTACATATTTGTAAGGGCTCTAGGTCCAGGCCATACATGCTTTGTGGTTGGTGCTTCAGGCTCTGTAAGCCCCCAGTGACCTCTATTGGTATTCTTGTGAAGTTCTTGTTCCCTCTAGATCCCTTTATTCTTCCTCTCACTCTTCTACAAGACTCCCTGAGCGCCACCTACTGTTTGGCTGTGGGATTAGCATCTGTTTTGATCTGCTGCTAGGAGAGGCCTCTCAGAGGATAGCTATGCTAGATTCCTGTCTACAAGCATAGCATCGTATCATAAAAAGTGTCAGGGGTTGACTCTCTCCCATGGGGTGGGTATCAAGTTAGGCTAGTGATTAGTTGGCCATTCCCTTAATTACTGCTCCATCTTCATCTCAATACATCTTGTAGGCAGGATAAATTATGGGTTTAAGGTTTTACGGGTGGCTTGGTATCCCACTCCCTCCACTAGAAATCCTGCAAGGCTAGGAGGTGGCCATTTCTGTATCCAAGTCCTCTGTTGCTCTGAGTCTCAGCAAGGGTCATGCCCATATTCTCCCAGGAGCACACCTTTTTGCTGGTCTCCAGCTTGTTCCACAGATGCCTCCCATTGGTCTCCCTTTTCTCTCCCAGCCCTCTCACTTCTCACTCAGCTCTCACCACACTTGATCCCCACCCTCATTACCCTCCCCCCACAATTCTCCCACTCTGTTCCCTCTCCTCATCCATTTCCAATGACTATTCTATTTCCCTTCTGAGTGAGATTCAAAAATCCTCCTTTGGGCCTTCCTTGTTATTTAGTTTCTTTGGGTCTGTGGATTGTAGCAGGGTTATCCTGCACTATATGGCTAATATCCACTTATAAGTGTGTACATACCATGTATATCTTTCTGGGTCTGGGTTACCTCACTCAGGATTATCTTTTCTAGTTGCATCCATTTGCCTGCAAACTGCATGATTTCCTTGTTTTTAATAGCTGAGTAGTTCTCCATAGTGTAAATGTACCACAGTTTCTTTACCCATTCTTTGGTTGAGGGAAATCTGGGTTGGTTCCAATCTCTGGCTATTATGAATAAATCTACTATGAACATACTTGAACCAATCTCATTGTGATTTGGTGCAGCTTCTTTGGGGTATATGACCAGGAGTAATATTACTAAGTCTTGAGGTAGAACTATAGCCAGTTTCCTCAGCTACTGAAAGACTGATTTTCAAAGTGGTTGTATAAGTTTGCATTCCCAACAGCAATGGAGGAGTGTTCTTTTTTCTTTGCATCCTCATCAGCATGTGCTGTCACTTGAGTTTTTGATCTTAGCCATTGTGACTGGCGTAAAATAGAATCTCAGAGTTGTTTAGGTTTGCGGTTCCCTGATGCCTGAGGACATTGAGCATTTCTTTAAATGCTTCTCAGCCATTAGAGATTCTCTGTTGTGAATTCTCAGTTTAGCTCTTTACCACAGGTTTTGATTGGATTATTTGGGTTATTCATGTTCAATTTCTTGAGGTCTTTATAAATTTTGGATATTAGCCTTCTGTCTGAAGTGGGCTTGATGAAGATCTTTTCCCAATATGTGGGTTGCCGTTTTGTTCTATTGACAGTGTCTTTTGCCTTGCAGAAGCTTTTCAGTTACATGAGGTAACATTTATTAATTGGTGACCTTAGTGCCTGAGCTGTTTGTTGGTGTTCTGTTCAGGAAGTTGTCTCCTGTACCAATGAACCCAAGGTTTTCCCCACTTTCTCTTCTATTAGATTCTGTGTATCCAGTTTTATGTTGAGCTCTTTGATTCACTTGGACTTGAGTTTTGTGCAGGGTTATAAATTTGAATGATTCTTTATATTTTTTGTTTGTTTCTATTTTATTAATTTGAACCATGCATATGATTATTTCTTCTTTTTGTTCTAGAGTTTTCAGGCACTTTGCTACAGGGCTGGGGATGAGACTGAGGAAATGGATTTGGAGGCAAGGAGGGAGTGAAACTTCAATTTAATTATCAATTGTATTTATTAATAAGTAAGATTAGGCCCACGGAGCAGCTGGGGGCTTGGTGGAGCAGCTAGTGGCCTGGCAGGATATTAGTCTAGGGGCCTGGCAGGCCTTAAACAGCACCCTGATTTATCCTGGGGAAAGAGCCCCAGACCAGGGGTGGCCTAAACCACCTGTAACCTAAACTTTGTTAAGTAATATAAGTTGTTATATTAGGTCTGTAGAATTACCAATGGCTTGGTAGGAGATTTGCTGGAATTCGATGGTAGTCTGCTGGCCCTGGATTGCTTGGACTGACAACCTATAAACTGCTGTAGTCCTTTCCCCAATAATTAAATACACCAAGACTTTTTTAATGTTTCAACGTTTAACCCTTAGCTGGTAAGACTCTCAATTAGCTACTCTAAATTAACCTGGATCACCTAATCCCAAACTGCCATGTGCCTGTGATGACCTTCCAGCATTCTTAAACATGTGTATCTGCTTCCATGTCTCCTGGTCGAATGAGCTAATCTTGTGTGTAAAATGCAGGGTTCCTTTTCTAATCTCAGGAAGTCTCGCCTTTCTATACTCTTTCTGTCCAGCTAATTGGCCATCAGTGACTTTTATTAACCAATCAAGAGAATGCCTCAGAAGGGGCAGTAACCAGATCTCAGCATTGAAATCAGGCTATCAGCAGCAATGTTATTAGACCTTCCCCAAAAAGGGAGAGTAAAGTTCTGAAGCTAGTCTACATACTTCATTGGCCTACTTTCTTCCTTTGCAGGTTTGGCTAGCAGGCTCCCAGGGAATGTCTGCTGGAGTTGGAGGCCTGGATAATGTAACAAGTAGGGGAAATGGATATTTCAGGGCAATATCTGAGTGGTTCACTGGAGATAGTGCCAAGGAGGAAGGAGAAGCCAAAGCAGATGGTCTGCTACATAACTGGAGATGAAATTGGGGCGATTTGGAGGTGAGGATGGAGAGGTGAGGACCTGTAGTTAGCCTGTTTCCCTGGCAGGTGTGGTTGCTGGCTTTCTAGGGAATGCCTGCTGGTGTTGGGGACCTGGATAATGGGATGGGGAGTGAAGGAAGGCTGGAGGAGAAGGTCTAATGATCTAACCTGGTTCACTTAGAGTTGGGGCATAACGGAAGGGAAGGTCACAGCTGGTGGCTTGCTACAGAGCTGGGAATGTGACTGGGCATTTGACTTAGAGGAGAGGAGGTAAGGGTGAAGATTTGCAACTAACCTACCTATTTGCCTGCCCTGAGCAGTCTGTGCATTAATAGAGAATGCTTATTGAAGTAATAATGTTTTATTCTTTTTCAATTTTGTACATATAGCTAATAAATAACAGTCAGGTCCACATACTAGTGCTATTTTATATCTATCCTTCTACCATTTTAAATCCTTCTTCCCCCATATCATCTCTCTTACTTCTTTGTGTTTGTGTGTGTGTGTCCATGTCCCACTTAGTTTAATAAAGATTTCTACTATGTGCATGGATATGAAGTCATTTACTGGAGTGGGACAATACTTTCATTTAAGTGGAGGTGGAAATCTTTTAACTATGTGTTTAATTCAGGTTAATGACCAAATGTTATTTTCATGAAAATGAATGGAATTAACCATATTAACTAAAAAAAAAAAAAAACCTAAGCACCACAAACATAAGTGCAATATATTGTCTCTCCTATATGAAATCTAGTGAACTTGGCAAGGACATAGAAATAAAATGAGATATAAGAGTGAGAAGGGAAGATAAGAAAATGTAATAGATTTAGCACATTATGTGGATATGCAGAAAAGTCATAATGAACCCCATCATTAAACACACACAGATATAGACACACACACATACACATACACACACACACACAGCATATCTACTAACTCTTAGAAAACTGATGAGTTTCTCACTAGAAATACTATCAAAGGCATACCTTTTTACAAACCATTTAAACCCTTAGGGTGTCATTTAACAAAGAGCAAATTAGCCAACTTTGTATCCACTCAAGATTCAGCAACAGGCATAGAATAGATAATTTCTTCTCATTTTAACTATTGATGGATTTTGCCAGCTCTATTACCACAAAGCCAAAGTGACTAATTCGATCCTTGTCTTCTCATTCTGTGCTGAGAAGCACATATCGGAGGTGCCAGTGTAGAATAAGGAAATTCAACACACAACCACCAGAGACCAAAGGAGTTCAGCAGGAATTCCTGAACTTGTGGGTTGACATATTTTATATTTCTCATCAGTTTTTCTTATGTCAAAATGAAAGGATTTATTTCCCATAAAATATATGTGGGTATATGGAAGTGGGAATTAATAAAAAAGATAGTACTGGTTCACAGACATAATCTTTCAAGCTGCACTACAGAGCAGTAGTAATAAAAACAGCATGGTACTGGTATAGAAACAGACCAGTAGATCAATGGAATCGAACTGAAGACCCAGAAATGAACCCACAAACCTATGGTCACTTAATTTTTGACAAAGAAGCCAAACCGTACAATGGAAAAAGGACAGCATCTTCAACAAATGGTGCTGGTCCAACTGGATGTCCACATGTAAAAGAATGAAATTTTTAGACCCATAATTGTCACCTTGTACAAAACTTAAGTCCAAGTGGATCAAAGACCTTAACATAAGGCTGGACACACTAAATATACTAGAAGAGAAAGTGGGGAAAACCCTCGAACTCATTGGCACAGGTGACAACTTCCTGAACAGAACACCAACAGCTCAGGATCTAAGACCAACAATCAATAAATGGGACCTCATGAAACTGAAAAGCTTCTGTAAGGCAAAAGATACTGTCATTCGAACAGAATGACAGCCTACAAATTGGGCAAAAATGTTCACCTATCCCACATCTGACAGAGGGCTAATATCCATAATTTACAAAGAACTCAAGGAATTAAATGCCAAGAAACCAAATAATCCAATCAAAAAATGGGGAACAGAGCTAAACAGAGAATTCACAGAGGAATTCCTAATGGCTGAGAGACACTTGAAGAAATGCTCAGCATCCTTAACTATCAGAGAAATGCAACTCAAGACGACTCTGAGATTCCATCTCACACATATAAGAATGGCTAAGATCAAAAGCTCAAATGACAGCACATGCTGGCAAGGGTGTGGAGAAAGGGGAACCCTCCTCCATTGCCGGTGGGAGTGCAGGCTTGTGCAACCACTATGGAGGCCACTCTGGCGATATCTTAGAAAACTTGGAATAACTCTGCCTTGGGACCCAGCCATACCACTTCTGGGTATACATCCAAATGATTCCTCACTGAATCACAAGGAAGTTTCCTTATCTATGTTCATAGCAGCCTTATTTGTAATAGCTAGAAACTGGAAACAACCCAGATGTCCCTCAACAGAGGAATGGATGAAAAAATAAAACTCTGGTACATCTACACAATGGAATACTACTCAGGCATCAGAAACAATGGAATCATGAAATTTTCAGCCAAATAGATGGAACTAGAGAAGCTCATTCTGAGTGAGCTAACCCAGATCCAGAAGGATGCACATGGCATCTATTCACTTATAGTCAGATTTTAGTAATATAGTACATGATAACTATACTACAACGAATGCACCAAAGGGAACATGAACATAGACTTTTTTTTTCCTGTCAGTGAGACACTTTGCCAAATTGGTGCTGCCTTGTAGGCCCCCAGTGTATGAGGAGGCTCTTGGCCCTCATATGACTGGTGAACTGGGGTGGGGGACTGTTATGTAGGGTCACTCTACTCCAGAGGAGTGGGATGGAAGGGATAGGGGGTAGAGGGTGGGAGGGCGGGACTGGGAGGGGTGGAAAGAGGACGCTGTGATGGAGATGTAACCTAAAGTAATAAAAAAATAAATAAATTTTTAAAAAAGAAAAAAAAAAAGAATAGTCATTACAAAAAACAAACAGGGGATCCAAGATGGCGGCAGCCGGCGTGGACGTATTTTGATTTCGAGGTCAATCACAAGGTGACAAGTGTTCCAGGACTTTGTAAAAAGGGCACAACCCCTTCTAAATCTCAACCGGCTACATAGGGACCACGGAAGATGCCTGGGCAGGACGCCACTTCTGAATCTCGGACACTCTAGGAAGCATCTTGACCCGGTAATCAGGATAACCCATTCCCCCCAAAAGGAGAAATCCCAGTAAGTTCCAACCTAATACCCAGCCGGCAGATTCAGAAACCACGCAGAGATAATCCCCACCCTGCTGGGCACTCCCAGGTCTCACATAGAGGATCTGATCCAACTATCTAGCGAAGGGTTGCAACCCTTGGAAGTGAGCAGGAGATCCCCTGCAAAGTACCTTTAGACCACAGATTGCAGTCTGTGATATCACCTGCCAGTTTCCAAGCCGCGGGAGCAGCAAGGCTACTGCAGCTGAACTGCAGACTTACCCGCTACAGGAACTAACCCCGAGAAAACTAGTTTTATGTACTAGTACAAGCCCTTCCTGCAGGGAATCAGAGCTTACTTGTAAACATCTCCACCACCTGAATTAATTAGGTCCCCACCTGGGAGGCGAGACTGAATGACTCACCTTATAGGGGTGGAGTAAGGCAACTCAAATCCTACACCACAGTGCCCCCTTTGGACCCAAGTCCAGAAGACAGCAAATTCCACATGACCAGAGGCCAGAGACAAAAAAAAAAAAAAAAAAAAAAAAAAAAAAAAAAAAAAAAAAAAAAAACACAGAGCGAAATGTCTCCAACAAAAGAAAGCAACAATATTCTGTCCAGCCTGAACCACCTCACCAAAACTGAAACACATGAAAATGATGACAATTCTACAGTATGGAAAGTGATAAAGTCCCTTCAAGAAGAACTTAAAACTATGAAGGAATTCAAAGAAGCCACAATCTTACAAGTGAAAACAATGGATAACATCATTAAAGAGCTCCAAGCCAAGGTGACCCAGCTTGAACAGGAAAAGGATAAAGCAATGAAAGATCTCCAGACAAAAACAAGCAAACTGGAGAAGGAAATGTACAAAACGAACACTACCATTCAAGACATGAAAATAGAAATGGAAACAATAAAGAAAACACAGTCAAAGTTAAAAGAGGAAATGGAGAATCAAGAGAAGAGAACAGGACCTACTGATGTGAGTATGAAAAATAGAATGCAAGAGATGGAAGACAGGATCTCAGGCATGGAAGATTTGATGGAAGAAATCAGTACAACATCCAAAGAAAATGAGAAAGCTAAAAAAATCTCTCACCCACAACATGCAAGAAATCAAGGACTCAATGAAAAGACAGAACCTAAGAATTATAGGCATAGAGGAAAGAGAAGACTCCCGACTCCATGGTCCAGGAAATATCTTCAACAAAATCATAGAAGAAAATTTCCCAAACCTAAAGAAAGAGATGCCAGTAAAAATCCAAGAGGCTTACAGAACACCAAACAGATTAGATCAGAAAACAAACTCCTCTCGCCACATAATAATAGAAACTCCAAATGTAGAGAACAAAGAAAGGATATTAAAAGCTGTAAGAGAAAAAGGCCAAGTCACATACAATGGCAGACCCATCAGAATCACACCTGACTTCTCCTCAGAAACTTTAAAAGCTAGAAGGGCCTGGACGGATGTCCTACAAGCCCTGAGAGAACATAGGTGCCCAGCCAGACTACTATACCCAGCAAAACTCTCTATCAACATAGAAGGAGAAAACAAGATATTCCATGACAAAATCAAATTCAAACAATATCTCCTCACAAACCCAGCCCTACAGAAGATCCTAGAAGGAAAATTCCAACACAGACAAGATAACTACACCCAAGAAAACAGAGGAAATAGAAACCTCCACAGCAACTAAACAAAAGAGAAACACAAGACAGCCAGCTATACCAAAATAATGGGAAATAACAACCCCTGGTCGCTAATATTCATCAACATCAATGGACTCAACTCGCCAATAAAAAGACACAGACTTACAGACTGGATCCGTAAACAAGACCCATCTTTTTGCTGTATACAAGAAACACATCTCACTATTGAAGATAAACACTACCTCAGAGTAAAGGGCTGGGAAAAGGTCTTCCAAGCAAATGGACCCAGGAAACAAGCTGGAGTAGCCACCCTAATATCAAACAAAATAGACTTTCAATTGAAGTTAATAAAAAAGACAGAGAAGGGCATTACATACTCATTAAAGGAAATATCCACCAAGAGGTCATCTCAATATTGATTATATATGCCTCAAATACAAAGGCACCTACATTTATAAAAGAAACGCTTCTAAAACTTAATTCGCACATCGATCAAAACACTTTAATAGTGGGAGACTTCAACACCCCACTCACAACTATGGACAGATTATCAAGACAGAAGCCAAACAGAGAAATAATGAGTCTAACAGAGATCATGAACCAAATGTACCTAACAGATATCTACAGAATGTTTCACCCAAACACAAAAGAATACACCTTCTTCTCAGCACCCCACGGAACCTTCTTCAAAATCGACCACATAGTTGGACACAAAGATAGCCTCAACAGGTACAAGAAAATTGAAATAACCCCTTGTATCTTATCAGACCACCATGGAATAAAGCTGGACTACAGTAGCAAAAGAATCAACAGAAAGTCTACACTCAAACGGAAATTGAACAACTCTTTACTAGAGGACCACTGGGTCAGGGAAGAAATAAAGAAGGAAATCAAAGACTTCTTAAAATCCAACGAAAATGAAGACACAACATACCCACACCTATGGGACACAATGAAAGCTGTGCTACGAGGAAAGTTCATAGAGCTAAGTGCCTTCAAAAAGAAAATTGTGACAGCTCAGATTAGCGAATTAACAGCTAAACTGGGTGAATTGGAAAAAAAAAGAAGCAAACACTCCCAAGAGGAGCAGAAGGCAGGAGATCATCAAACTTAGGGCTGAAATCAACAACTTAGAAACAAAAAGAACTATACAAAGAATCAATGAAACCAAGAGTTGGTTCTTCGAGAAAATCAACAAAATAGACAGACCCTTAGCCAAATTAACTAAAAGACAGAGGGAGAAAACACAAATCAACAAAATCAAGAATGAAAAGGGAGAAATAACAACAGACATTGAGGAAATCCAGAGAATATTTGGATCCTACTTTAAAAATCTATACTCTACCAAATTTGAAAACTTAAGTGAAATGGACAATTTTCTTGATAGATTCCACCTACCGAAGCTAAATCAAGATCAGATAAACAGATTAAACAGCCCTATAACCCCTAAGGAAATAGAAACAGTCATTAAAAATCTCCCAACCAAAAAAAGCCCAGGGCCAGATGGCTTTAGCACAGAATTCTACCGGACCTTCAAAGAGGAGCTAACACCAATACTTTTCAAACTCTTTCACAAAATAGAATCTGAAAGAACATTGCCAAACTCATTCTACGTGGCCACAATCACCCTGATTCCTAAAACACACAAAGACCCAACAAAGAAAGAGAACTTCAGACCAATCTTCCTCATGAACATAGATGCAAAAATACTTAATAAAATACTAGCAAACCGAATTGAAGAACACATCAAAAGTATCATACACCATGATTGAGTAGGCTTCATCCCAGGGATGCAGGGATGGTTCAACATACGAAAGTCTATCAACATCATTCACCACATAAACAAGATGAAAGAAAAAAACCACATGATAATCTCGCTAGAAGCAGAAAAAGCATTTGACAAAATCCAACACCCCTTCATGCTAAAAGTTCTGGAGAGAACGGTCATACATGGGCCGTACCTAGAAATAATAAAGGCAATATACAGCAGGCCAGTGGCCAACATCAAAATAAATGGAGAGAAACTTGAAGCATTTCCTCTAAACTCATGGACAAGACAAGGATGTCCACTTTCACCATATCTCTTCAATATAGTACTTGAAGTTCTTGCTAGAGCAATAAGACAACTAAAGGACATCAAGGGGATAAACATCGGAAACAAAGAAGTCAAATTATCCCTATTTGCAGATGATATGATAGTATACATAAGCGACCCCAAAAATTCCACCAGAGAACTCTTACAACTGATAAACACCTTCATCAAAGTGGCTGGATACAAAATTAATTCAAAAAAATCAGAAGCCCTTCTTTATACAACAAACAAATGGGCTGAGGAAGAAATAAGGGAAACAACCCCCTTTACAATAGCCACAAACAACATAAAATACCTGGGGGTAACTCTAACCAAGCAAGTAAAGGACCTGTACAACAAGAACTTCAAGCCCTTGAAGAAAGAAATGGAAGAGGCCTTTAGAAGATGGAAAGATCTTCCATGCTCATGGATAGGTAGGATCAACATAATAAAAATTGCCATCCTACCAAATTAATATATAGATTCAATGCAATTCCTATCAAAATACCAACACAATTTTTGATAGACTTGGAAAGAGCTAGCCTCAATTTCATATGGAACAACAAAAAGCCCAGAATAGCTAAATCAATCCTGTACAATAAAAAAACATCTGGAGGTATTACCATCCCAGATTTCAAGCTGTACTACAGAGCAATAATTGTAAAAACAGCATGGTATTGGTATAGAAACAGAGCAGTAGATCAATGGAATCGAATTGAAGATCCAGAAATAGACCCACACACTTATGGCCACCTAATTTTTGACAAAGAAGCCAAAACGGCACAATGGAAGAAGGACAGCACCTTCAACAAATGGTGCTGGTCCAACTGGATGTCCATTTGTAAAAGAATGAAGTTACACCCATACTTATCACCCTGTACAAAACTTAAGTCCAAGTGGATCAAAGACCTTAACATAAGGCCGGTCACACTAAATCTACTAGAAGAAAAAGTGGGAGAAACCCTCGAAATGATTGGCACAGGCGACAACTTCCTGAACAGAACACCAACAGCTCAGGACTTGAGATCAACAATCAATAAGTGGGACCTCATGAAACTGAAAATCTTCTGTAAGGCAAAGGACACTGTCATTCGAACAAAATGGCAGCCTACAGACTGGGAGAAAATCTTCACCAACCCCACAACTGACAGAGGGCTAATATCCAAAATCTACAAAGAACTCAAGAAATTAAATGCCAAGAAACCAAATAATCCAATCAAAAAATGGGGGACAGAGCTAAATAGAGAATTCACAAAGGAGGAATCCCTAATGGCTGGGAAACACTTGAAGAAATGCTCAACATCCTTAATCATCAGAGAAATGCAACTCAAGACGACTCTGAGATTCCATCTCACACCTGTTAGAATGTCTAAGATCAAAAACTCAAATGACAGCACATGCTGGTGAGGGTGTGGAGAAAGGGGTACCCTACTCCATTGCTGGTGGGAATGCAGGCTTGTGTAACCACTATGGGGGTCAGTCTGGTGATATCTTAGAAAACTTGGTATAGCTCTGCCTCAGGACCCAGCCATTCCACTTCTGGTATACACCCAAATGCCTCTTCACGGAATCATAAGGAAGTTTCCTCATCTATGTTTATAGCAGCCTTATTTGTAATAGCTAGAAACTGGAAACAACCCAGATGTCCCTCAACCGAAGAATGGATCAAAAAACTGTGGTACATCTATACAATGGAATATTATTCAACTATCAGGAACAATGAAATTATGCAATTTGCAGCCAAATGGATGGAACTAGAAAAGCTCATCCTGAGTGAACTAACCCAGACTCAGGACACATATGGCATCTATTCACTTATAGTAGGATTTTAGCTATATAGTAGAAGGTATGGGTACTACAACTAACACACCAAAGGGAACTTGGACATAGACTTCTTATTTTTAATTTTTATTCTTTATTTATTTTTTTTATATATTAGTTATCATATTTTCTATTTTTTAGTCTTTTTTATCTATTGTATGCTTATTGGTTTGTTTGTTTAGTAGTTCTCTCTCCCGGGCAACGAGACACTTTTCACTGATGGTACTGCTTCGTAGATCCCCAATGAATGAAGAGGCTCTTGGCCCTCATATGACCTCTCAACTGACATGAGGGACTGTTATATAAGGACACCCCACCCCAGAGAAATGGGATGGAAGGGTTAGGAGGTAAAGAAAAAAAAATGAAATGTGATGTTTCAGCCTTTTACTACTAATTGTCATAAACTGTTTAGGGTAATTAAGAAATGCAAATTAATGGTTATGCAAGCTGGTCATTCAGTTAGGTACTATAACAGCCTATTATAGTTACTTTCTAAGCTAATCAGAAATAAACCAGCAAGAGACAAGCAACATCTGCTTACCCTAATATAAGAGATAGATAGGGCCTCTTCAAAAATCTCAAGAGATCTGCAGAATATGGCATTCAAAGATGTTTTCGTAACTTTAGATTTTTTTATATGAAGACATATCAACTCCTGACAGCACCCCCTATTCTCCTCCAAGTAGAAGATGAGCATCGAAGAATCTCCAGTGGGAGATTATTGAATTAGTCGCAAGCCTATCTCTTGGTAGGAAAAGCCCCTTGCACCAACTGTAGACAGAATGCTGTCCAAAAAGGACAAAACCTGGAAGCAGGTAAGTTGACAGCCTAGCTCTGCCAAGACAGGGTAGGTAAGTCCTTCATAACCCCTGCTCTACAATCAATGTCTGTCAGAGAAATGGGGCCAAATGACTGAAGACCAATGCTGAAATGTATGGAGAGAAAATCGAACTGTCCAGGCAGCCACTGGTATGTCATTTCTTAGTTTGGGAAGCTGCAGGCCCTGTACTTCCTATAAAATCAGATATATTTATCCCTCTCAGGTCTCTGAGGTGGTTGAAGAACAGATAGCTAGAGTCTCATAATTTAATTTTGAGTTGTTTAGGAGTCAAGAGTGTGTTATAGATTTAAGAAGATTCTTTTAAAATTGTTTTGCAAGTTAGTATGAATGTTGAGTCAGATATAGACCTTTAAACTCATGGAGATGTTTAGATAGTAGAATGTTAAAGTCAAGTACCAAATACATATGGACTGGTCATTGAGAATGTACGTTAAGCCATATAACCCTCATAACTGTGGCCTAATTACCTCTGTTGTACTGTATTGTATTTGTTATTATAAGAGAAAGAGCCATTTGTTGGACTGAAAGGGGAAACTGTAGGGGCAAATAAGATATACTTTAAACTTAAAAGAAAAAAAAAGGGAACAGGATAGGGGGTTGAGGGTGGGAGGGTGGGACTGGAGGGGGAATAGGGAGGGGACTGCGATTGAGATGTAACTTGAAGAAATAAAAAATAAAGGAAAAAAATTTGACAAAAAAAAACAGAAAACAAACAAAAAAACAATTCACCTACAGAGCAAAGAAAAACAAACTTGGTGAAGCCTAATTTCATCAAGCTTCGCATAGAAGTAACAGGTCTTTACTACTATTTTAGTCAACAGAGGACAGAGTTCTTGTCAATCACATATGTAGTTTGTGTTTCTTACTATTATTATTACGTGTGCTGCTAAATACTATAATTTATTATATAATGAATTGTTTCTTACTCCAAACTTGATGATTTAATTAACAGCTTAAGTCATTCATTATGTATATAGAAGACTTACAAAGTGGAGGCCTTCTTCACTTCCTGCTACACAGTGTACACAAAGGTCATATTTACTAGAAAGATATATATTTAGCTTATAGGGCCAGAATAAGTACTCTTCAACCAGATATTCTACAGAATTATTTTTATTGCATTTATTTATTGTTTATATCTGGTAGTGCACACTTGCCATGCTGTATGTGTGGAGGCCAGATTACAGCCTCAAGAACTTGTCCCCTCCTTCCACCATGCAGGTTGAAGTTTCAAACTTAAGTCATCAGGCTAGATAGCAAATATCTTTACTTGTCAAGCTATCATGGCAGCCTCCAGGCAAAATATTTTGACATGCAAATTGGCATATACCCACCAAATATGGAAATTTGTCAAATACGATTTTTCTTTTGTTTTTTTCAATGTGATTTTCCATATGTAAATAAATAGTTTCATGGCTTCTTTACTAATCTCATACTGCATGAAATTACCTAACTACCAGTTTTTAAAAGTGGAATAAGAAATTGGAGACATTCTAGTTTGGAACTCTGAGTTTTGTGATTCAGTCACACATAGTATGAATAGAAGCTAATAGTAGGCCATACTATTTGCTGTGTTGGCATAAGATCTTTGGAGTCCCAGATTTTAGTCCCAGGATAAGACTTACATTGCACCTCCCTTTCCATTTCTATCTAAATAAAAGCTAGAATGAATTCTCTGATGTTATTGTTCAAAATAAAGACTTCTGCAAGACTTACCTGCCAAGATTTGTTTAATGTTTTGTACACAAAACTTGCAACCTCTATCCTTCTCTAAGAATATTTATGGTACAAACCTGCAAGACCTTACCTAGATCCTTCTCACCAACTTGCTATCACTGGAGCACTTTAAAATTTTGGCTACTAATTTATTTATCAAGTACATGATTTCTCATGTCATTTCTTCATCTGTCTATCTTTCCCTTAAGAAATATATTTGTCCTTTTTGGACAGCAGTCTGTCTGCAGTTGAAGCAAGGGGTTTTTTCATGCCAAGAGATAGGCTTGCCACTAATTCAACCATCTCACACTGGAGATTCTTCGATGCTTATCTTCTACTTGGAGTAGAATAGGGGGTGCTGTCAGGAGCTGATATGTCTCGATATCAAAAAAAAAGAAAATCTTAATTTAAGATAACATCTTTGAATGCCATATTCTGCAGATCTCTTGGGGTTTTTGAAGATGGCCTATCCATCTCTTGTATTTAGATAAGAAAATGTTGCTTGTCTCTTAACACCTTGATTACTGAGTAGTTTAGAGAATATCTGTGATAGACTGTCATAGTAGCTAACAAAGTGACATGTTTACATGACTAGGAGTTTGTTTTTCTTAACTATCCTAGACAGTTTTAGATGGTTGGTATCAAGAGGCCAGAGCTTCACATTTTATTTTTAAGTATCTCTAGGTATGATACCATTAGGAAGCGTTACCTTTAATTTTGTATCAATATACAAAGATCTATTCAATTGTGGTTAAATATACTTGGTAGCAGGGAAGTCGACAGCCTAGCTCTGCCAAGACAGGGTAGGTATGTCCTTCATAATCCCTGCTCTACAACAAATGTCTGTCAGAGAAACAGGACCCAAAGGCTGAAGACTGATGCAGGAATGTATTGAGAGAAAATGGGAACTGTCCAGGCAGTCACTGGTATGTCATTTCTTAGTTTTGGAAGCTGCAGGCCCTGCACTTCCTATATAAGCAGATATATTTATCCCTCTCAGGTCTCTGAGGTGGTTGAAGAATAGACAGCTAGAGTCTCATAGTTAAATTTTGAGTTGTTTAGGAATCAAGAGGGTGTTATAGATCTAAGAAGATACTCTTAAAATTGTGTTGCAAGTTAGTATGAATGTTGAGTCAGATATAGACCTTTAAACTCATGGAGATGGTTAGATAGTAGAATGTTAAAGTCAAGGGCCAAATATGTATAAACTGGACATTGGGAAGGTATACTGGGCCATTTAACTCTCATGAATGTGGCATATTTATATCTGTTGTTTTGTATAGTATTTACTGTTATAAGAGAAGGAACCATCTGTTGGACTGAAAGGGGAAGCTGCTGGGGGGAAGAGGGTGGAAGGGCGGGATAGGAAGGGGGAATAGGGAAGGGTTTGTGACTGAGATGTAACTTGAAGAAAAAAAATAAAGTATTTAAAAAAAAGAAATATATTTGTTCCATGACACTATATACTTAAATTCCTCTAGTGAAGACATGACTATTTTAAATCAAAGACAGCAATTACTTTTTTATCAATTTGCATTTAAGACAAACTACCTCACATAGTCATTAATAACACCTCTTTTTTTTTTCAATCTTTTGAGTGTGCTGGGGGCCAGAGTTGTCTTGAATAATTGTGTGGTTCAGTGAAAGTGAAAAAATGAGGCATGTATAAATTTAATTATTTAAAGGTAGTGATAATCAAATTCCAGGTTTCCTAACTATAAAGTTGTTTGAGACTGCACAGATCACTTGGGCAAATGGTGGACTTGCTACAAGCTACTTTTTATTAATGTTCTTCAAAGAAACAGCAAATATTTCTATTTTCCAAGGAAAGAAACCAAGTGTCTGAGAAGAAGAGAATACAAGTAACATTATACAGACTGGGCAGGTTATATTTGTTAAAATAAACATGCAATAACAACTAATAAAAAGAGGCCAAATTTGAAGGAGAATGGGGAGGGGCATATGAGAAGGTTTAGAGAGAGGAAAAAGAATGGAGAAAAGTTGCAATTATAGTATATTATAATATCTAAAATTTAAAAAAAAAAGAAAAAGAAAAACATACTTTAAGCCAGGTAAATTTTCCCAGGAAAATTCTTTTTGAAAACTAAAGTTTTCTTGAAAAACAACTGCTTCAGCTAAGAAGTTTTAGAGCATGATCTACCTCAGTAAAAGCCCCCTCTACTCCAGAGAGTGGGAAGCATTGACCTAATGCGACCTGCAATTATAATGACTTTTACAAAGTTAGAGAATACAGTGTAATGGTAGAGCATGAGCTGTGCCTGAGAACTTCAGTTCCATCTCAGCATTGAGAAATCAAAAGTTAAAAATGAAAGAGGAGAATCACATATAAAATGAATTTAATGTTCATACTTGGTTGAGTAAAAATTAAAAATGAAATTAAAATCCCAGTAGTCATAACTAGTTTTTATTAGAATATAGCCATTCCAATTATTTAATTTTTGTATCTAAGTTATTTTACCCTAGAATGGCAAATAGACTTGTGTAGCCATGACTGACTTCCCACAGCTCACAACTATAAAGGTTCAAGTTTTACTTTATACACAAAGTTTGCCCATACCATTTAGCCAGTGATCTATATGATACGAAAACATGTGTGTATATGTTTTTAATAGGATATTTCCTTATACTTAGCATATAGTTCCTTAAGAAAGCAGTCATAAAGTACTATATTGGGTGAATTAAAACAAAGTACAAGGCATAGTTTCAAATTTCTACAATCTAGAATTTTGAAATCAAAACCTTGGTAGATGTGGTTCTTTCTAAGGACTGTGAAAGAGAGTGTATTCTCTCTGTTGCTCCTCGCTCCTGCTAGTGTCCTAGCAATCGTTGACATTACTTGGTTTTCAGAAACATCACCTTTATCTTTGCCTTCGTATTGATTTTAATTGATGTCTTTTCATGACTCTCTCTCATAGTAGTAAATTTCCCTTTAAATAAGAACATTGGGCATATTGGATTAAGTCAACCTCATTTTAGTGAGTTGATCTGTAAATATACTCTTTCAAATAAGGAATACTGGTAGATATTATGGTGCAGTACTTTAATGTATTCAAATATACTGAGAGTATTTAAAAATCACTCACAACATTTAGTAATATAAATAAGTAAATAGTAAGTAAAAATAAATATATAATCCACAGTCTGATATTGTTCCATAACCTATTTCCTTGCCATATCATAAAACATGAAGAAACATTTTCTCTTCTCAACCTTTCCACCTTCATTTTACTGAATTCTTCAGATCTCTGATTGTAGTTCATTTTACTTCCAAATTCTTTTGAAGAATTTAACACTATAATACAAGACCAAACAATGTAGTAAAGGATTATAACATTATTCATATTTTGAATTATAATTTTAAATTGGGATTTACATGCTATATCTATCCCTTCCATCAACTTAAATCTTGTTTTCATCCTACATACATTTCTTTTTATTTTCCTGATGGATACCATACACTTGATTCTAGACTAATGTTTTCTTGGCTATCTAAGGCTATCAAGCTGTTCACTATGTCACTTCAATGTTCAAAACAGGCCTTTTGTAATTTTATGACCTTTGATTCCTGGAACAATATTGTATAGGACACTTATCTAGTACTTTAGCATTTAAAAACCACTTTCATCTACAGAGCAATGTTTCTTGATTAAATTAATCTTTTTAATTTTCTGTGAAGTGTGATGTCCTTTACACTATGTATAAGTAAAATATCATGAGGAAATACTTTAATATTGAAGACTCTAATTAATCAAGAGGTGGTTATGTTTGTCTGAAGTAAAAAAGCAAATTCCTTAGTCTGAAGGATAGACTCTCTAATTAATTTTACACTAACTTGTCTTGGCCAATAACTTGTGCACCACAGATGAACTGACTTATGCATATTTGGTGAATTAATGGAGGAAGGAAACAAAGCCTGGCTGCACCAAGAACTCCCTGGGAAGGACCTGGGCCCTCTGCGTACATGCAACAGTTGTGCAGCTCTGTCCCCATGTGGGACTCCTAACAGCAGGAGCAGGAGGTGTATCTGACTGACTCTGTTGCCTGACTTTTGATACCTTTCCCCTGCCTTGCCTAGCCACAGTAGGAGATGATGTGCCTAGTCTTACTGCAGTTTAATATGCTAAAGTGGATTGGTATCCATTGGAGGACTCCCTTTTTCTGAGCCTCTTCTGAGAAAAAAGGGAGGACAGGAGGATGGTGGGGAGGTGAGGTGGGAGGGAGGGACTGGGAGGATTGGAGGGAGAGGAAGCCATGATAGGGATGTACAATAAATAAAATAATCAATAAAAAAGAACTATCTAGTGTTATGAAAGTATAAATTATTTCAATTTATTTTTAGCCCTATCAAGTAATAGATTTACAAATAAAATATTTTTCTTTATACATGTGCAATTTTAATGTGATGTCAGTTTATTTTTATTTTGTTTTATGGATACAGTTGTGCATCTATACAAGAAATTTTTTGATGACTTTGTCACAATATCCACTTCTTTCCATCTGTTTTACTACCTCAGTCACTAACTTCTTTGCTATGCAGACACTTCAATCCAGTTTTTAATTAATGTACCATCCAAGGTAGCCATGGTCTCTTTATCTCTCTCTGTCATTTCCTGTCTATCCTTTTCACAATAACCATATCAAATATATCTATATGAGCAGTGAATAAACTGTGGTGTGGTCTTTCATTCAAAACAGAGAAAGGCATGTCCTATATACTTATCATTCTGAGCAAATTAAATAGGAAAAAAAAGGAATAGAATGAACCATTAGGAAAACCCAAATCTGAAACCCTACAGAAAATACAAAAGCCGAGTAGAGTTCATGAGAAAGAATAAACTAAATAGAGAGGAGTTATAATATTTGTATGCACAGAACTGTTTTTCTCCATTATTCATTTAATGCTTCACATTTTAACATACAACCCTTATGTTGCCTAATTTTCATGTACTTGGTCACAAGTTTTTAGTTTTGAAGTTTTATTGATGATATATCTATATCTAGGGACCATTATTTAATTCAATGTACCCCCATTTTAAATGGCCTAACATTTCATTGCCTTGTGGGGACTAATTATAAATGTGGATGGGGAGGTAGAGAGGATCTGGAAGGATCTGGGGTAGCATAAGGCATGATCAGACTATACTGCAGAAAAAAATTAAAAAGTACTACCCTTACCCATTTCTTTATTTTTATTTTTATTTTTGTGTGAATTTCAAATCATGCACTCTGATTCCACTCATCTCTGTTGGGGAAGGTCTAATAACATTGCTTCTGATAGGCTGATTTCAATGCTGAGATCTGGCTACTGCCCCTCCTGAGGCATTCTCTTGATTGGTTAATAAAAGCCGCTGATGGCCAATTAGCTAGACAGAAAGAGTATAGGAAGATGGGACTTCCTGAGATTAAAACAGGAACCCTGTGTTTTACACAGAGGTTTTGCTCTTTCTGCTGGGAGTCATGGAAGCAGATAGATGTGTTTGAGAATTTCGGAAGGTAATAACAGGCACGTGGCGATTTAGGATTAGGTGGTCCAGGTTAATTTAGATTAGGTAATTGAGAGTCTGCCCAGCTAAGGGCTAAGCATTGAAACATTAAAAGGTCTTGGTGTGTTTAATTATTAGGGAAATGAATGTGTCAGCTTATAGGCTGTCAGTCAAAGCAATCCAGGGCCTTTGGCCTCTGACTGAGCTCCAGGGAACCTCCTGCCAAGACTCCAGCAATATAAAACAACTTATATTAGTTAACAGAGTTTAGGTTACAAGTGAGGTAGGCCACCCTTGGTCCAGCGCTTTTTCTGAGGACAAATCAGGCCTCCAGTTATGCGGGCCAGACTGCCAGCTGATATCCCACCAGGCTGCTGACTGCTCCTAATCTTACAGTTTATACTTATTAATAAATAAAATTTATAATTAAATTGCAGTTTCACACCTCCCACCTCACCCTCAGACCTGCCTTCCACCCTTGCAACCTCTCCCAACAGGAAAAAAAAAATCTCATTGTGGAAACTGTAGTGTGTTACAGCGTGTCCTACAATATTCCTTTTTGTCCACACTTTTTTCATTGCAAATGTTCATTACAATGACTCTTTTGTCTGGTATGAGACCCCTACTTCTACTACTTTGTCAATACTGGAACCTCACTGGGAATCCTCTCAGATATACTGTTGTTTTGCCCTGTGTCATGGAGATCTTGTAGTTTTGGGTCTGTAGAACTGGTCTCTTCATGCACTCTAGCTGTTCATTCATGAGGTAGATGTTGGGGTAGGCCAATTAAAAACCCTGGTTCTGAGCCTACAACCCTACATCTAGGGTGACCCCTACTGTGCTACCCAGGTAAGGTGCAGGGCTTGCTTTCCCAAGTGCTGTAGCAGGTAAGATGCTGCACCACCTCTCCTGTTCTCATGACCCCATCAGGGCCAAATCTCCAGCCTGCTACCTGTGGCAAGGGCAAGAGAGTAGAGTGGACCCATCCCTCACCAACACCACTGCAAAGCAGAAAAAAGGCAGAGCTGGCTCTCCTACACTCACACCCTAGTAGTCACCTCACCCACAACTCCCACATCCAGGGCCAGCTGCACTGTGCTGTTTTTGCAAGGTGTAAGACCTGCTCTCCTGAGTGCTGCAGCTGGTGAAGGACAGGGACAGTTCTCCTGTTCTCATGACCCCAGGGCCAGGTCTCCCATCCACTATGGATGATGAAGGGTGAGAGAGGAGGGTATCTCTCCTTGTACATGCCACCACAGGGAGATGAGTGGTAGGATCAGCTCTCTCAAGCTCTTGTTCTTGGGTTCATCTCATTTGTGACTCCTGAATATTCAGGGTCTGCTCTCCCAAGTGCTGAAGCTGGCTAGGGGCAGGGTCAGCTCTCCTTCTCTCATGTCTCTAGGGCCAGTTCTCCCATGATTCCCAGGTGAGGGTGGACCAGTTCTACACAACCCTCAGACACCAACATGTCACCAGGTGGCAGTCCAGACCAGGGATTTCCACCTGGCTTTTGATGGTAGCAAACCCCTGCTGCTGCAGGATCATGGGCTCAGATATAGCCCCTGGTGGCAGCAGAGGCCAGGACACCATCACTGGCTACTTACATCAGGTAGCCTCACTACCCTCAAGTCTCCAGTACTGTCTCATTTCATTGTGTCCACATCCTTCTACAACTCTTTCTCTTCCATTTCTCCACCACTTACTTGCTCATCTTAGTAGTCTCTGGGGTCTCTGAATGTCTGGTTTCATCTCAAGAGTGCTATGTCCCACTTGTGCATTGTGCATTATAGCACCTGACCGGGATCTTCTCCAGTATGGTCTGATCCCAGGCTTGCATGGCACCAGACTGGCGCTAGTCTGGTGGTTGTCTTGGTCTTTCTTTTTGCCCAGCTCTCCTGAGTAGCCATCTGTTTGGGGTCCGTGGTGCCAGGCAGGATTCTAGTCTCTGGCTTGCTTCCTGTCACATCTGGTACTTACCTTGTTCTGGACTAGTGGTAATTGCAGGTTTGCTTCCTGTCTGAGCTCCCTGGTGCCAAACTGGTAGTGGTCTCAGGCTTACTTTTTCCAGAATAGGGTACTATTCATTCAGATGTTCATAGGTCAGCACACCAAATGTAGACATAGCTTCTCTCCTCTTTGCCACCTACTGATGGACATGTGACACAGCAGTCATATCTGCAATGGCTCTAGGGGCAGAAGTACTACCCTTAAAATTGGACAATCCTGAAGCCACATGATTGCAATGATAAACTAATAGTGATAGTGTCCATTTTGAAATACTACAAGAATTTTAGGGAAATATGGTGGTCACTACAATGTCAGTATCACAACTTATGAGGGTGAAAAACTTTGGATAAACTTATAATCTTGGGTAACAGTGCATACTTTGAAATTCATTTTAATGGTATATCCAGTAAGGTTTGCTAATGCACAGAATATGGGGACAAAGAAAATAATTAAGGATAGCAACACATATGTCCTGAGCATCTGAGGTTTAACATTCGCTCACAAGAATAGCCAGTTGTGAGAAAAAAAATGAGAATTCAATTTCAGACAAAAAAGAAATATCAAATGAGCATTCACTTATGGCATTCAAAAGATACATCAAGGCATATCAAATTTGGAAGACAATGAATATAAAGGAGAGTTAAATGTATAAATATGAAATCATATACATTTTGAGTGTGACATGTAGATTAAAGAGAATAATGCATTGCTTCCTGGGGTTTTGTAATCTTGAACCTTTACGGAAAAAGAATGACTAGTAAATAATGATAATGAGTGTTTCTTTAATAAGTTACAAGGCTATTAAGGCATGAGTCAAAGGAGAGAGTTATGAAGACAAGAAATAAATGAGAAAAGGGAAGTCACTTTATGGATTCTAGCTAGGAGGTCACATGGGTCATCTTATCAGTGCATGTATTGATCATGACGCATTAGTTAATAAAATCATGTGGACTAGACAATATATTATGGTGGAGTCAATAGTACAGAAAAATATGTATGTGTCAAGAACAATATCAACACATACATGTGATTGCTGGTTTGACATGTTAATATTTGGAGGTAAACTATAACAGTGATATAATTCATAATAGTTCTCATTTTTATTTATTTATTTATTTATTTTTAATTTTCTACTTTCAACCATTTCTTCAATGTTTATATTTAACCACATATATCTAAAGAAAGTAAACTTATTGTAATTGCTATTTATATTTTAAGCTAAAATGAAAAATAATAGGTATCACTATGATATTTTGTCCATATATGCCATTTAAATATTCTTATGTATTCCTCTGTCATACTATTCTCCCTCATCGCTCTTGCCCCTCATCATGCTATACCCTTACCTCTCAGTGAAAGTTGTGTTTTCAAGTTTCAGTTTTCAGTTGCTCACTTTTTCCCTTCCTTCTCATTCTCTTAAGATTTACCCCTCCTGTCTTAGTCCTTGTATGTTTTATATAACTACTTTTACACATATTCATGTATATACATTTAAATCTAGTCTCCCTATATGAGATATAAATGCTAATCTCCAATTCTACTCATTTTCATGAAAATATAACAAATTCATTTTTCTTTGTGGAAAAGTAAAGTTCCAAAAATTCCAATATATATTCATACTATATTTTCATTTGTATTTATTTGTTAATAGATATTTTGAGTTACTTCCATTAATTAGTTATTGTGAATAAACATGGAGCAATAAAAATAAATGTGAACATATCTTTTTCGTATGCTGATTTGACATCTTTTAGAAATGTAGGCAAGAATGGTATGGCTAGATCATATTCTAATTTTAGTTCTACTTCTTGATTTTTAATGAACTTCTGTATGGATTTTCATAACTACCACAACAGTTCACATTCCTACCAATAGTAAAAGTTATTTCTATTTCTCCATATTCTCATCAATATTTATTGTCTTTTGTTAACTTGATAGTAACCATTCTGACTGGAGTAAGACAGAGTCACAGAGCACATTTAATTTCTGTTTCTCTGATGGGAAAGAAATTTTAATTGTTTAAAAATGAGAATAATCTGTTTACTGCATTAGCTAATTTACTGACTGGATGATTTGTGTGTGTGTGTGTGTGTGTGTGTGTGTGTGTGTGTGTGTGTGTCTATAGTGTGAAGTAACATTCTTTTAACTATTTCCTAAAGGATGATTACTGGATAATTTCAAAGAATACGTCACATAACACACTACAAACAAGTTTATGTACTTAAATTTACCTAGAAACAACAGTTGCCTTTGCAGTCCAAAGTAACATAAAGTACTCCTCCTCTGTACTACTAAGGTATTTATCCGATGTCTTTATCAAGGCATTATGTTTTATCACAATGAACTGCTTATGTGATCCTCTTTCTCTAAGACATAACGTTCACTCCTTTAAAAATAAATATTCCCATAAGTGGTATGGCTGGGACTTGAGGTAGAATTATTTCAACTTTTCTAAGATATTGCCAGACTGATTTCCACAGTAGTTGTACAAGTTTACACTCCCACCAGCAATAGAGGAGTGCTCCCCTTTCTCCAAAACCTTGCCAGCATGTGCCTTCATTTGAGTTTTGATCTTAGCCATTCTGACAGGTATGAGATGGAATCTCAGAGTCATCTTGAGTTTCATTTCTCTGATGATTAAAGATGTTGAGTATTTCTTCAAGTGTCTTTCATCCATTAGAGATTCTTCTTTTGTGCATTCTCGGTTTAGCTCTGTTTCCAGTTTTTGATTGGAATATTTGGTTTCTTGGTGTTTAATTTTTTGAATTCTTCATAAATTTTGGATATTAGTCCTCTGTCAGTTATGGGGTTAGTAAATATATTTTCCCAATCTGTAAGTTGTTCGAATGACAGTGTCCTTTTCCTTAAAGAAGCTTTTCAGGTTCACGAGGTCCCATTTATTGATCTATGTTCATAGCATCTTTATTTGTAATAGTTAGAAATTGTAAACAACCCAGATATCCCTCAAATGATGAATGGATTAAAAAAAAACTGTGGTAAATTTACACAATGGAACCCTACTCAGCCATCAGAAACAAGGAAACTGTGCAATTTACTGACAAATGGATGAATTTAGAACAGCTCATCCTGAGGTTATGGGTTAGAGGTTAGCTCTAACCCATACCCAGAAAGATGCACATGGCATGTATTCACTTATAACTGGATTTTAGCCATATAGTACAGGGTAACTATCCTACAACCAACAGACCGAAATGAACAGAAACATAGACTTTGTTACCTGTTAGTGGGACACTTTGACTAGTAGATCTGCCATGTAGGCATCAACGCAAGAGAAAGCTCTTAGCTCTCATATGACTGCTGAACTGAAGGAAACTGATATGTTGGGGTACCCCATACCAGAAGAGAAGGAGAGGTGGGAGGATGGGACCAGGAGGCGTGGACAGAGGGGACTGTGATAGAGATATAACTTGAATAATAATCATATAAATAAATAAAATAAGTATTATATACATTTCTACATTAGTATTTAACCCATTGTCTAGACCAGCAGTTATTAACCTGTGGGTTGGGACCTCTTAGGCAAACCTCTATCTACAAAAATATTTACATTAAAATTCATAACACTAGCAAAATTACAGTTATAAAGTAGCAATGAAAATAATTTTATGGTTGGGGATAACACAACATAAGTAACTGTATAAAAGAGTCACAGCATTAGGAAGGTTGAGAACCACTGATTTAGACTGATATATTAATTTCTTTAAAAATATGTATCATATACTCAGTAATTCCATCTTTAGGAGATTCTATAGTTCACAGATTTTTTTCCCATACAATATATTCTGATCACAACTTCCCCTCCCTAAACTCCTTCCACATCCTTCCCACTTCCCTCCTCATTCAACTCCATACCTTTTCTTTCTTTCTCTTTAGAAAACAGACAGGCAAACAAACAAACAAAAAACAAACTATAAGCTCAAAAAAACACAACACAACACAACACACACCGTAAAAACACACAATCAGAAACTATAATATACAAGTGAAATGTCAGTAAGACAAAAAATGCTGAAATAATGAAAAAAATTCTGTTGAATTAGTTTCTTTTGGCCATCTATTGCTGGGTATGGAGCCTACCCCTAAGTATGGTTAACATAACCAGTGAGAGTCCATTGGAGAAAGCTAATTTTTCTTTTGCAACAATATGTTTACTATAGAAAACTTCTTGGTTAGGGATGGTAGTCTGTGTCCACTTCTCTTTCCCATCACTGGGACCCCATTTTGCTTGAACCTGTGCAGGTCTTGTGCATGCTATACTGTCTCTGTGAGTTGTGTGCCTCAGTCTTATTGTGTCTGGAAGATGATGTTTCCTTGGAGTCATTCCCATGACCTCTGACTCTTACAGTCTTTTAAACTCTTCTTCTAAATATCTGCCTGAGATCCAAAAGGAGGGGTCTCCATGTCAGTTCCCATCTGCTGTAAGAGCAAGCGTCTCTGATAATGGCGGGGTAGGACAATTATCTGTGACTATAGAGGAATGTCATTAGGTGTTGTGTTATTGCTACACATTCTTTAGAAAAACAATAGTATTTGATTTTCTTCTAGGTCCATGCCCTATTATGTCTCAACTTCTTGACTGCCTAGGCAGTAACAAGCATGAGTTCTATCACATAGAATGTACATTAAATCCAGCCAGATAGTGGTTGGTTAATCCTACAATATCTATGCCACCAATGCACCAACACATCATATAAACAAGTCACAGTTGTAGATCACAGGGTTTGTAAGTGGGTTAGTGGTTACCTTTATCCTCTGGTACCATATACATCTCACTCTCATGAGCATAGTAGTAGGCGAGAAGGCTCTATTTAGGTACAAATACACCTCCTCTGTGTTCAATGACATATTTAACTGTGGTCTTCAGTTTGTGGAGAGCAACTGATCGCCTTGGCCATATGGTGTGAGATAGTTAGGGGTTTCCATGAGGTCGTTTTGGCCAATGACTCAACAAGATGTAACCCATTCCTAGCACAGGATGTTTCACATGATGGCAAAAAAAATCTAGTGAAGGCATTGTCTCCCCTGTTAAATTGACAGAAAAGCAATTTATATTTCAAATAGACTACTTTATTGAGTTAAAAATAAAATCAATATAAAGGAAGATGGTGTTATAAAAAGGAGAGGAGAAGAAAAGTTCTGTTTTCAAGTCATCAATGTTTTCAAAAAGTGATAAGATACAGGCCTAAATACTTCTGAAAACTGAAGTGTGTAATTTAAAATGCTGTGGTTATTTTTAGTAAGTAAATTATTTTGCATTCCAATTGTGAGTTTAAAATCTTCATGACTTTAGTTCATAAAACATAGAGGATTTCCATTCTACTCCAGCATGCCTGCAAAAATTATTTTGGAACAACTAGCATTCACATATTTACATGGGCACATTTTGTCCATTGCATTTCCCTTTATCAGACTTCAAGAAACAAAGTGCTACACAACAGCACTTTCTGGTATTACAACTGGTCGTCTATGAGTTAGTTTTTCCAAGTGTCAGAGACTTTCATCTTAACCTCTGCATCTTCAATTTATTCCATAGGCATAGTAAGATAAAGAGCAGAAGCTATTGACATTAGGGAAACCCTATTGATAGTCCTGCTTTTATGTTCAAAAGGAAATTTTGTGTAACAGATATCTTCCACACAGTTCTCCTTCCTTTATTTAGCTAATTAAATTAAAAATGTGTAATGAGATGTATATCAAAAATTATTTAGGAGCTATCATTTTTATAAAAGAGATGTCTTAAGATATGGTGAGTATTAGATTATTCAAAGAGGTTTTAGGGTGGACTTAAAGCAAAATTGTGGTCAACTAAAGTCAATACACCTGATTTTAGACAATCACATTGTCAAATCAATCAATTAGTAAAATCTCTTCTTCTACTCATGCTAATAAAGATATCACCACTGACTAATTTATACATGTTAATCTGTTTTTTTTAAATACTTTATTTTTTTTCTTCAAGTTACATCTCAGTAACAAACCCCTCCCTATTCCCCCTTCCTAACCCGACCTTCCACCCTCTTCCCCCCAGAAGTTTCCCCTTTCAGTCCAACAGATGGTTCCTTCTCTTATAACAGTAAGTATTATACAAAACAATAGATATAAATATTCCACATTTATGAGAGTAAATTAGCCCAGTATACCTTCCCAATGTCCAGTTTATACATATTTGGCCCCTGACTTTAACATTCTACTATCTAACCAACTCCATGAGTTTAAAGGTCTATATGTGACTCAACATTCATATTATCTTGCAACACACTTTTAAGAGTATCTTCTTAGATCTATAACACCCTCTTGATTCCTAAACAGTTCAAAATTTAACTATGAGACTCTAGCTGTCTATTCTTCAATCACCTCAGAGACCTGAGAGGGATAAATATATTTGCATATATAGGAAGTGCAGGGCCTGCAGCTTCCAAAACTTGACCTTTTTCTCTTACAGCTTTTAATATTCTTTCTTTGTTCTGTACATTTGGGGTTTCAATTATTATGTGGCGAGAGGAGTTTCTTTTCTGGTCTAATCTGTTTGGTGTTCTGTATGCCTCTTGGATTTTTATTGGCATCTCTTTTTTCAGGTTTGGGAAGTTTTCCTCTATGATTTTGTTGAAGATATTTCCTGGACCTTGGAGTCGGGAGTCTTCTCTTTCCTCTATACCTATAATTCTTAGGTTCCGTCTTTTCATTGAGTCCTTGATTTCTTGGATGTTGTGGGTGAGAGATTTTTAGCCTTCTCATTTTCTTTGGATGTTGTACTGATTTCTTCCACTGAATCTTCCATGCCTGAGATCCTGTCTTCCATCTCTTGCATCCTATTGTTGATACTCTCATCCGTAGTTCCTGTTCTCTTCCCTTGGTTCTCCACTTCCTCTTTTAACTCTGACTGTGTTTTCTTTATTGTTTCTATTTCTATTTTCATGTCTTGTATGGTTTTGTTCGTTTTGTACATTTCCTTCTCCAGCTTGCTTGTTTTTGTATGAAAATCTTTCACGGCTTTTTCCTTTTCCTGTTCAAGCTCTGTCACCTTGGTTTGGAGCTTTTTAATGGTGTTGTTCCTTGTTTTGATTTGTAGAATTGTGGCTTCTTTGAATTCCTTCATAGATTGAAGTTCTTCTTGCAGGGACTCTATCACTTTCCATAATGCAGAATTGTCAATGTTTTCATGTGTTTCTGTTGGTGTGTGGTCATCCGAATTGGATGAGCTAGGATGGTTCTGCTTTGTTGGAGTCATAATTCCTTGATTTCTATTTTTCTTTTTTGACCTTTCGCCATTAGATGCATTTAGCTGTCTGTTTTCTGTGCTTGGAACCACAGTGGATGATTTGGTGCAGGGGACGAGTTACTTGGCTATCTGTCGTTGCTTACAGGGGGATTTCAAGGTCACTGTGGTTTTAATCGCCAGAGGCACTGTGAGCTGGTGCAGCCTATTCCCAGGTTGTGAGTAATGAACCAGGATTGTTTCACTGCTCCCAATTCAGACTTCCCTATGTTGCACTCCGAATTATCAGCCTGTAATTGTTCTGATGGTATGGGCCTGTTTGCCCAGGCACGGATTCTGTGGGCTTTGTTTGTTGTCACGGAGGCTGACAGGGTCTGGCTCCACACCTAATATGTCTGGATTTTCCAGGATACAGCTATGGTCCCGATTTCTGGTTTCTCTCTAGGCTTCTCGCCACAGGGCTGGACTCTGTGCCTGATTCCCTTCCTGTCTGCGCTGCCACGGGTCCCGTGGGTACCCCAAGCCCCGGATCCTCCGGCTGCCTGAGTGGACCTCTTGTCCCAGCAGCTCAGCCGTGGGTGCAAGGATCCCTGGCCCCGCCCACGCCTGTCTCCCCAGATGACCTGCCGTGGACTCGTGGGGATTTGGCCCTGCCAGCCGTGCTCCCACCCCAGCTGCGCTACCGTGAGTGTGCGGGATTCGGCCCCTCCCGCCCGCCTTTGTGTTCCCAGCTTCCCGCGCTCTCTCGGAACCTCCTGCCCTCCGCTTCACGAGCGGCTGCGGACCACCCGCTGAGCCCCCTATTTGTTCCTTGCTAAGCCTTCCACTATCTCGCAAAGTTTTTTAAGTGGGTATAAGTTCAACTTGATGTGTGGGGAGCCCAATAGGACAGCGATCTATGGCCAAGTGGACCCTGATTCTGCCTGCTGTAAGTTGGGATCGATCTTACCAGGCGCCTCTCCAAATGGGAGTTCCCGAATCCCGGGTTTAGTGGCCTCCGTGTCTGTGAGAGATGGGTGAGAGCCTTGCCCTGGGACTTTTAACAGTCCCTTGGGAGCTGTGAGTGTTCCCGGGGGGGGGGGGTCTAGCCCCTCCGGTTTTTGCACAGTGCCCAATAACTCTGTGTTTTTTATGGCTCTTTTTTCTCCCGCGTTCAAAATGCGTCAGTGTAGGTCGCCGCCATCTTGGCCCGTCCCTTGTTTCTTATATAGTTTAAGGGGGCCAATAAAATTAAGGAGGGGCTTCTAAGCAATATTTCCAATTCCAAAAATATGCCAAAGAAAAGTAAAGAACAAGATTAAAACCTTGTCTTCTTTGACAATAAAAAATATTTAAGAACAACCCCCAAAGTTTACCTATTAGTTCTTTTCCCAATATGCAATTTACTGATACTATAATAAGAGCCAATGAGAGAATCAGATTTTTAATAAGGAGTTTTTTTAAATTGCATTTTCTTAAATCAGATAGTCTATAACAAATACATAACAAATTTATATTTCCCTCCCTAGTTCTCAGAGCCAAGTAAACATCTACTGCCTCTATGCATTGGTACTAAGTTATATGATTAAAATATTTTTGGACCTATGAATCTGTACAATTAATTCCTACCCTAAAGAAATAAAGGAGGCTCAGAGTGCATTCAGCAGATAAATAGTTCATGATTACTTTCCCCTTACATTTGTTCAGCTACTTGAACAGCTAACAAGTATGTAGTGCTGATTCTTTTGAAGTTACACATCACTAGTCATTGCTATGCTACTCATGTAGTCAAGTAAATACATGAATTACATGTGCACTAACTTCTTCTGAATTTGGTCTTAATTGAGTTCCTGTAAAAGTCACTTTAAATTTATAATGATGACTGACCCCAGGGAATTCAACTGTCAAGATGCAAGGAACAATGCCCAGGGACTGAAAGACAAGTCTTCATTATGCAAATATTCTGTTTTTAGATGTGGATGCTCAGTTATTCATTTATTGCTCTAAAATACATAAATATTCTAATTGCAGCTTTTATGCAGAAGACTCCTAAGAGTTTACATTTTGGTTGGCAAAAGGACCCCAATGAATACTAAATAGAAAGATACATGTGAAGAATAATGCACATTTTTAATATTGCATTAGGAATATTATTCTCTATTGTTTTTCAGAATTTTATTCTCTATTTCAGTTTTCTAACAAGGGACTTAAAATAATGTTGAAGACCAAGAAAGCAGAAAATGTTATGCATTTTTAGAATCTCAGAATTAGAGCCCACTGTGTGTGTGTGTGTGTGTGTGTGTGTGTGTGTGTGTGTGTGTGTGT
>CAJQZJ010030937.1:36533-51873 GCA_907164525.1 Lophiomys imhausi
TGTGTGTGTGTGTGTGTGTGTGTGTGTGTGTGTGTGTGTGTGTGTGTATGCTTGTCTTTTAGCTTTTAGTTTTTTGTGGAGCTTGGACCCTATTTTGTGTACCTTGAATAGAGAGGTCTTTGCATCTTCATTGATCATCTCAAGATCAAAAACATACCTAAGGAATAGCTCTGAACTTATCTATATCCTTGAGGTAATGTTAGAATTGAATTCACATTGAGGTCTAATGGTGAGTCACAAAGAAATATGCTAGAAATTAAAAAAAAATCTTAATGGTATCAAAGATAATTGATAGCCAGTAAAGAATGACAGTGATCATCAGAGTCTATGAGTCTTTCATTGTATCTATACTATTTCAATCTGGCTAATTATTATAGTAAATGTAGGAGCCATATCAGATTAAAAAACTAGCCTAGGTATTTAAGTTGGGAAAAGTTACTAAAACAATTTCAAACACAAATTTTCATATGTTGAACTAATATTTTCCATATATTAACTCTCTAATCTCCAAAGCCTATGAATATAGCATTTTATATGACAGAAAGGGTATTGAAGATATAATTTAGTAAAGAACTTTAAGAATTAAGAATATTAGACTGAAATATCTGGGTGGGTCCCACTGCTACTTGGAGGCAAGCTATCCTTCCTGATTCTGGTCATAACTGGTTATCAGTCACAAGTAATGACTACAATGTGCTTAGGTTAACTACAAATCCAAATCAAACTATAGTTTGAGACGAGAACTCTTAATCATAATCAATATTCACAGATAACTAGAGAGTGAATACTTAACTACAGTTAAGAATTTACTTCTGAGTCTGGGTTAGCTCACTCAGGATGAGCTTCTCTAGTTCCATTCATTTGGCTGTAAATTGCATGATTTCATATGAGGAGGCTCTTGGCCCTCATATGATTGCTGAACTGGGGCAGGGGACTATTATATAGGGAGGCTCCACTCCAAAGGAGTGGGATGGAAGGGATAGGGGGTAGAGGGTGGGAGAACGGGACTGGGAGGGGTGGAAAGAGGACACTGTGATGAATATGTAACCTGAAGTAATAAACAAATATTTAAAAAAAAGAATTTACCTGCCACATTTACTTCTCACTCATCAGACTTGGACCATGTATTTTCTAATAAGATGCATTTTGCCTTTGCCTCCTTTCAAGAAGACAATTTCTTCTTCTATCACTCATTCACATTCATATCTCTAGGTAATGACAAAATCAAGTCCATCTTTATAATTCATGGGTAGGGCTATTCTCTTATGCAGAGGTGTTATATTTCTCCATGTTCACCTATTCATTATGACATAAGTATAAATTCTTGATATATCCTCAGGAAATGAGTTAGAGAATTTTATGGTTATTGAAGATTACAAAAAAAGGGAAAAACCAATAAATTCCAGAATGCAGTGATAGCTATGGCACAAAGATGGACAAAAGCAACATTGTTACCAGTTGCCCACATTCTGTACCTGTTTGGTACTGGATCACACAAGTTAGCCCATTGAATTCACCTGAGAGATAAATGTCAGGGACTGTGAGTGACTGTCCCAGCCTTCCATAATTTATAAAGCTTCAAATTGAGCTGTGTATGGGGGTCCTTCGTTTATGCTCTCAACTGCTGTGAAATGCTCAGTCAAGTCTCAATTCACCTGTGGGCAAAATAATGCATCAGGACTAGAAATCCCATAGTGTCCCACTTACCTTTAAAGCATTGTGCTTATCTGACCAAATGACAAAGTATACAAAAAAAAAAACTGTTGCAGCATATCTATAGTTTGTTTTTAAGCTATGAGCGCTTGCATATGGGATGCATAGATTTGCTAGCAAAGCTTATCTTTTTGGCATGTGGTATGATTTGTATCTTTAGGAGGCCTATTAACTTAAAAGCAGTGTTACAATTATGTTCTTCAGTAAAGACTAATGCAATAAAAGCTGAACATTGATCAGATAAATTAAAATACAACCAAAATCAAAATGCCATAAAAAATGCAGACAAACATCAGGTATACTTAGTTCTAAGATGATGATCTTAATTGTTTCCCTATCTTCTATATAAAGACTTCCTGCAATGTATTGACCCCTCTTTCCAACATGTATTTTCCCAAGACTATTTATTGTCATTGATTGTCACTCATCCCTTCAAGGCTGAGCACAGCTCTTCTGAGCAGTTAAGACATATAACTTTCAGAAAAGAAGTTTGATTTTGGCTGTTTTGTAAATTTTCCGACCAATATTCAGTTTTTATTGCATTAGTCTTTACATAAGAAAATTGCAACACTGCTTTGAAGTTAATAGACCTCCGTACCATACAGAGAAGTTTCAATTTATTCTTTTTAAAATTTATTTTTTGATTGAAGAGGACATCAGAAGTTGGAAAGATCTCCCATGATCATGGATAGGTAGGATCAACATAATAAAAACTGCCATCCTACCAAAAGCAATATACAAATTCAGTGGAATTCCTATCAAAATACCCACATAATTCTTTACAGACCTTGAAAGAACAATTCTCAATTTCATATGGAATTACAAAAAATCCAGAATAGATAAATCAATCCTGTACAATAAAAAAAAATCTGGAGGTATCATCATCCCTGATTTCAAGCTATACTACAGAGCAATAGTAATAAAAACAGCATGGTACTGGTATAGAAACAGACCAGTTGATCAATGGAATCGAACTGAAGACACAGAAATAAATCCACATACCTATGGTCACTTAATTTTGACAAAGAAGCCAAAACCATGCAATGGATGTTGGTATGTAAAATAATGCAAATATACACATACTTATCACTTGGAAAGAAAACTTAATTCCAAGTGGATCAAAGACTTTAACAAAAAACCAGACACACTAAATCTAATAGAAGAGAAAGTGGGGGAAAGCCTTTAATTCATTGTCATAGGTAACAACTTCCTGAACAGAACACCAATAGCTCAGGATCTAAGACCAACAATCAATGAATGGAACCTCATGAAGTTGAAAAACTTCTGTAAGGCAAAGGAAACTGTCATTTGTACAAAAAGGAAACATACAGATTGAGAAAAATCTTTACCAACCCCACTTCCAACAGAAAGCTAACATCCATAATTACAAAGATCTCAAGAAATTAAATGTCAAGAAACCAAATAATCCAATCAAAAATGTGGAACAGAGCTAAACCAAGAATTCACAAAATCTCTAATAGCTGAGAAACACTTGAAGAAATGCTCAACATCCTTAATCATCAGAGACATGCAACTCAAGATGACTCTGGATTCCATGTCACACCTGTCAGAATGGCTAAGATCAAAATCTCAAATGACAGCACATGCTGGCAAGGGTGTGTAAAAAGGGGAACTCTCCTCCATTGCTGGTAGGAGTGCAAACTTGTACAACCACTATAGAAATCACTGGCGATATCTTTGAAAATTTGGAATAACTCTGCCTCAAGACACAGCCATACCACTTCTGGGTATACATCCAAATGATTTCTCACAAAACCACAAGGATATCTCCTCGTCTATTTTCATAGCAGCTTTATTTGTAATAGCTAAAAACAGGAAACAACCCAGATGTCCCCCAACTGAAGAATGGATTGAAAAAAAAAAACTGTGGTACATTTACACAATGGAATACTACTCAGCTATCAGAAACAAGGAAATCATGCAATTTGCAGCCAAATAGATGGAACTAGAAAAGCTCATCCTGAGTGAGCTAACCCAGACTCAGAAAGATGCACATGGCATATATTCACTTACAATTGTATTTTAGCCATGTAGTACAAGATAACTATCCTAGAACCAACACACCAAAAGGAATGGTAACATAGACACTGTTACCTGTTAGTGGGACACTTTTCCTTAATAGAGTTGCCATATAGTCCCCCAGAGCAAGAAGAATCTCTTAGCCCTCCTATGACTATTGAACTGAGGGGGCTGATATGTAGGGGCAACCCACTCTGGAGGAGTAGGATAGATGGGAGAGGGGAAAGAGGTGGGAAGGTAGGACCAGGAGGGGTGGAGAGAGGGGACTGTGATGGAGATGTAACTTGAAGTAATAAATAAACAATAAAAATTCATTTTTTGAGATAATATAGTTATAACATTTTTCTTTTCCCTTTTTTCCTCCAAATTTTCCCATATATCTTCACTGATTTCCTTCACATTCATAGTCTCTTTTTCCATGAATGAAATAATGAAGACAACTAAGGATTTGGAAAGTAAAAAGTGATTAATAAAAAACCGAAGAAAATCAAGGTGAACTAAACATGGGATTGAAAATTTCAATAACCTAATTTAAAAATATGGAAAACCTTGACAGTAGAATGAATCAAGTAGAAGAAAGAATATAAGTACTTAAAGACAATGTTGAGGAATTGGATCTCTCAAGTAAAGAAACATTAAAAATACTTGAAAGTAATATGCTGGGACATTAGGAAACAATACAAAGCCCATATCTATTAAATACAGGCATAGAATAAAGAGAAAAATCTCAATTATAGATTAGATCTTCTGGTTTTGGGTTTTTTTGTTGTTGTTATTGTTTAGTTTTTTTTTTTAGGTTTTTTGAAACAGAGTTTCTCTGTATATCCTTGGCTGTCCTGGACTCACTTTGTAGACCAGGCTAACCTTGAACTCACACTTGCCTCTGCCTCCTGAGTGCTAGGATTAAAGTTGCTCTTTAATAGGATCATATAAGAAAAACTTTCCAAATTAAAGAAAGGTATATCCATACAAAAGAACTAAGAACACCAAAAGGCCAAGATAGAAAGTCTCCATGTCAAATTATTGTTAAGCACTAAATATATATAGCAACAACAATGACAAGGTTCAAAGCTGCAAGAGAAATACCACAAGTCACATTTAAAAGTGAATGCATAGGAATAACAGCAGACTTCTTAGCGGGAATTTTAACAGCTAATAGGGCTTAGAGCAATGCATTCCACTTTGTAAAAGACCACAGATTTCACCCCAAACTCTATGTTATATTTGCGGGAGACAAAAACACTTCTCATAATAGGAACAGGCTAAAAGTACTCATGTCCATCGAACCAACCATTTAGAGAGTACTGGAAGCAAATACTTTCAGATGTAAAAGAGGAACTGTAGCTAAGAGGCTATAGAAAGAAAACAAATTAAGCTATGATAACTGAAACACAAATTAGGACTAAGGACAAAACCATTAAAAAAGTAACAAAATTACAGTAACCAAGACATAGCTTCCAATCATAATTTTATTTTATATAGATTATTGTTTTCCCTATTACTTCCCTATTCACAATGTCAAGGAAAAGGAATCAGACTATATGTCCATAAACTGATGAATGAATAATGAAAAATGTTGTGCATGTTCACAGAGGAATTCTATTCATTGATAAAAAATGAAACCATGAATATTTCAGGTAAAAGGATGGAACTGGAATATAATACACTGATTTTTTTTTACAAAGATGCCAAAGTACATACTGGAGGAAATAGAGTATTTTCAATAAATGGTGCTTGGAAAACTGAAGGTCCACATGTAGCAGAATAAAACTAGACCCTTATCTACCACTCTGCACTCACAACAAGAAGAACAACACAAATGCTCAAATGAAAACTCAATATGAAAACCAAATCACTAGAAAACATAAACAATGCTCTCTAAGATACAGAATCATGAGAGGACTTTCTGTATAGGACTCTATTTGCTCAGGAATTCAGACCAACAACTAACAAATGGGACCTAACAAAACTAAAGAATAGTTGTGCATTGAGGAAACCTATCAGTCAAGTGAAGAGCAAACCCCCAGCATAGGAGAGAATGTTTGCCAGTTATAAGTTCAATAGAAAATTTTGAGTGGTTTAGGAATCAAGAGGGTGTTCTGGATCTAAGAAGATATTTTTAAAATTATGAGGCAAGTTAGTATGAAAGCTGAGTTAGATAGTTAGATGTAGAACTTTAAACTCATGGAGATGGTTAGATAGTAGAATGTTAAAGTCAGGTACCAAATACATATGGACTGGACATTGGGAATGTATGCTAAGCCATATAACTCTTATAATCGTGGCCTATTTATTTCTATTGTTTTGTATTGTATTTATAGTTATAAGAAAAAGAACCATTATTTGGACTGAAAGGGAGAGCTGTTGGGGGGAAAAATAAATACCTTAAACTAAAAAAAAAAAAAAAAGAAGGGAAGAGGATGGTGGGGCTGAGGGGGAGGAGGGTGGAAGGGTGGGACTGGAGGGGGGAGTAGGGAGGGGATTGTGATTGAGATGTAACTTGAAGAAATAAAAAATAAATTATTAAAAAAAAAGAAAATGTCCTAAATCTACAAAGAACTCAAATATTTTATGATGTTTGAATATTATTTTCTCCACTTACACTTTGAAGTTATCTAACACAGTAAACTTCTTTATTTTTGTTCATTTGTTTTTCATTGATATATATAGCATGTCTATACAGTACTATAACATGTCTAATCTGAGCAATAATCTCAGATTGATGGAAATGTTAAGTAAGAACATGTCTATTATGTATTTTGCACAATAATAGGTTTACGTAGTAGATGCTAAAGAAAATATTATGGAATTCTTGAGAATTTTTATGAGATAATATATCCATGTAGAAAAATCTGTCTGTTAAAATGATGCTCCATAAAATGATATTCAAGATGGTCAAAAAGAGAGATGCCAACACTAGTCTCCTGCACTACAAAGAATCAAAACATTAAATAATTATTTGTATTTTTAGGTGTGCTTCTAAGGGAGAGTGATGAAATGACACTGGATAAAAAGAAATCCTGTTAAATATGGAGACATGGCACAGTTGAAACTTTGGAAGAGAGTTTGCCAGCAAATATGGCAAATATACCTTAATCAGGGGTTGTAAAGAATTTTCTATTTTAAGGGAAAGCCAACTGAAGACTCCTAATGTACTTCATTTTTGTGAATTCAGACAATTATGACAGGTTGGATCCCAGTGAATGTTTGTCCTTAGAATTTGTTAGTTGACTCTGCTTCATAGATGAAATTCACATGTTCTTCCTCTTGCTTTACTTTGGATAACTGTTTTTCAAAGGCCCATATCTTAAAGATTTAATCTTCAAGCTATGATGTGATGTGAAGGCTGTGGAATCATAAGGACGCTATCTAGTAGTAGGAAATTAGGTCACTGGGGACTTGCCCTTGAAGTGAATAGTAAGATATCATGCCTTCTCTTCTCTGCCTTATACAGCTGTCAATGAGGTATTTCAATTTGCTTTTGCATGAGCTCCTGCTATCTTGTATTCTGTTACTTTAAGCCCCAAGTGACAAAGCAAATTGGTATTTGAGGAAAACCTCTAAACTCAGCCAAAAATGAAATTTTCCTCTTTTCAAAATCACCCCAGGTATTTTGTCACAGCCATAGAAAATTGACTAAAACATAAAATTGAAAAGGCTATGTTCCTAGGTATGTAACTAAAACCATATGGAGAAGCTGTTCATATTGGTTTATAGGAGGACTTTGGGAAAGTTTGAAGGACTGGGCAAGTCAGTCTAGCATGTGCTAATTAGATCCTAGTGAGTGATTCTGTTAACAGATCATAGGAACAGAATTCTCACTGAGTTTTAGATAGTAAAGATTATGGTTATGTGATTTCAGATGAAAGTAAGAACTACAGTAGTAATGAAATTAATGGCACACTTATATGTTGCTTGAATTCTACATGAATAAATTATATGACTTATAAATATACACCTACTTCTTAGCTTTCTTAACAGAGGCATAAATGATTTATTATAATTAGTTTTAATATCAAATTTGAAGTTCTTACCTTTATACCTTGAGCCTCTCTCAAGCCCCATCAGAGAAGCTTCTTTTTATAATAGATGACAATTAATGCAGAGATCCACAACTGATCAATGTACAGAGAATAAAAGATTGTGAGGTGCTCAGCTTTAAATTGGGCATTTATATCACTCCTTCTCCCTCCAAGCCTCAGGAATCCTCAGAGAAGAGGGGTGGACAGCTTATAAGAGGCAGAGGTACTAGGTACTTCAGTAAATCAGTATCTGATGGATATGACAGGGCTGTTGCAGACACAAACTCACAGTTGCTATGACTGCATTACTAGATTTGCAGATCAGACCTACCCAAATCTCAGTATCGATGGGATAGGGGCTCATGAATTCTAATCTTTAGCAATTGATTGCTGCTGTTATGGGAGAAATCAGTTTTCTTAATGGATACTGGTCCTGATGAGTGCCTGCTCATGCTTCAGTAGAGGATCCTACATCTATGTGCATACAGACAGCCCTAAATGGAGTGTTGAAAAGTAAAAGAGAACATGAAGCTATGATGGAAAAGTGATGGAGATATGGGAGGAAATACAGGTGAGTGAAAGAATTTGATAAATTGCATTATGTGCTTGAATGAAGTTCTCAAGCATTAAAAATAAATGTAAAACATCAAAAACACATTTAGACAGTTGAATTACATGCAACACATCTATATGCTGAAAACTGTAGTATTCTTTTCAACAAGTTTTAAATTTTCTTAATATGACCTTTTCACATTTTTTGGTCAGTTTTTTGCTGAAGGTTTAGTTTTGCCTTTGTTGGTAAGGTTGCCAGACACTCAGTTCAATTTTAATTTCAGGGATTTGTTCCATAATTTGTTCCATGCAATATTTACTTGGGACATACAGTAAAATAAATGCATTATTTGATGACTTGAAATTCAAGTTTAAATGGACTGCTTGAATGCTCTTTTTCTCTTATGGTTAAATCTAGGATTGTTCTGTCATTGAAAATGTGATATTGTCCACCCACCTTTAACTGATTATTTGACAGGGATAAAGAAATATTTCATTAATTTTCATTTCTATTTTCTAGTTCATTGTTTCTGGAGACACTAGCATGATATAGAACTACTAGTGGATTTCTTAAGACATGGATTCCTTGGCATCAACCCTGGAATCTCTCATTCATCACATTTGCATGGAGCCTAACAGTTTGTGCTTTAACATGGCCTAGGTAATTCAGGTAATATACGGTAAGGGGCAAGAGCAGGACAACTATTATTCATCTAGAACTCATATTTCTTTTCTTTTCATTTTTTTGTGAAACCTAATTTTGTTGTCTGGTAATTATTTAGTTTTTTATTCTTCTGCAATTATCTGACAATTACAATTTTATTTTTCCTATATGTTTCTTTAACTTTGGGCATGATCTCAAATAAGTTAATTCTTCTGATTTGGACATGGCTTCAATGTGTACCTTCGGGATTCATAGGTTTAGATGTTTGAGACTCCGTGTGGTTACTTGTGTAATTTGTAAGGTTCAAAATAATTAGGTCATTCTTTCAACACATATATACCTATCATATGCTAGACTTCTGACAATATTTCATAAATTTCTAATAATGATTAAATGAGACAACTTATAGAAAGTTTTCAGATTCTGGCAAAACATAAATGTTGACTTATTATTTTTCACTGTAATGTTAATGTGTAGCTTTATGAAAATGTATTAGAAAAGCTTTCTTTTTATGAATTTGCATACTATAAAGCAGTGTAATATGATCAATGTTGTATACACTCCAAAATAATGTCAATTTTTTATTATTCCTTGTATTGCTATTTACAAAGTCTTCATTTTTTTCTTTCTGAAAAAGGAAGATGAGAACAGTAACCTCTATAACATGTCATTTTTATTAATGAAATAACTGCATTTAAAACAGGGTCTAGTCCATAATTGTATGTTTTTATTACTATTTATTTTTGAGCATCTAGCTACAACAATTTCCTGTTCCCTTTCCTCCCATATATCCCTCTTTGCTCTGTTTCAAATTAATGCCCTATTTGGTCAATTGTTATTACATTCATATATGTATATAAATATATATTCCTAAATACCACCTGCTTGGTCTATACAATGTTAGCTGGATGCATTTCTTCAGGGCTGATCATTTGGTACTGGATAACCAATTGGTGTGCTCTTTGCCAGGGAAGACCACTTCTGCTCTCAATATTCTTCAGTTGTTACAAGTTCTATAGATAAGTGTGAGGTTTTATGGGATTTTCCTCATCCACTTTGGCATGTCTGTTGGTGCTGTGCTTGTTCAATTTATGCTTAGACAGTTATGTTGCTGAAGCTTCATGGGTGCAGATTTAGTCATTTCTAGGAGACACAATCACATACAAACTCTCTGATCTGGCTTTTACAATCTTTCTGCCCCCTCTTCAACAATGTTTCCTGAGCAATAGGAAAGTGAGCATTTTGTAAGTATATCTGTTGAGACTGGATTCTGCAACTCTGCATTTTCATTGAGTGTGGCCTTCTGCAGTGATCTGTTTGCTGAAAAGAGAAGATTCCTTGATGAAGGTTGAGGATGAGACTCATCTCTGGGTATAAGCACAGATATTCAGAATGTACGTAAGGATTGCTCTGATTTAGTAAAGCATTCTCCTCTAAGATCTATGACTTCACTAGCTCTGGGTAGTTGGCTAGCTTTCTAGTACCAGGTACAGTATCCTTATCATTGATTCAGTCATGTGTTCAATTAGATAAGTGCTGGTTTCTGGAAAAGTATGTATGTCATTACTGCACTTTTAGTTTTATCATGCTACAGTGATTATTTTTGTGGATCATAGGTGTCATATCTGGAGACAACTGTCAGTTGACCAGTTACTATAAAAGCCTCAGTGGTGCCTTCTGGTACCATGAAAGATATGTCTCAGGGTCATTCAGGATAGTTACAACTAATGTTCATTATATCTCTAGCAATAAGGATTTACCTTCAACTTTAGAGGGGAACCAATAGAGGGGAACAGCAATAGACTGTATGTTTTGGGAGTCTCTTGGGAATCCCTTGCCAATAACTCAAAAGAAAGTCTCTCAAGCCTAGTACTGAGGTTTTTGAAAGGTAGTCTTAGTCTCTTAGACAGAACACTAGTAGTCCAGATAAAAATAGTTCAGTAAGAATATATATGTATATTTATATGCAAAATTTTGTATATTCTAGGTTTTTGGTACATCTTTCCCCATTCCTTCTCTCAGGTCAATTGTGCTATTCCCTTTACCTTTCTCCTTACTTCTGTGTTCACCTCGCCCATCCAGAAAGAGGCCCTTCCTTTTCCACTTCCCTGATCAGACACTTGTACGCTACTCTTCTCATCTCTCTTGCTCCACAATAACCTACTCTGGCAAAGCTCAATCCCCTTTAGCTTTTCTTGTTTCTGCTGTTACTCCAGGCTATGTACTCATACGTGATATTTGTGACTAGGAGCCTCAAAAAAGAGAGACCATGTGACATTTGTCTTTCTCAGCTTGGATTATCTCACTCAAATGGTCTTTTCTAGTCCCATCCATTTATCTGCAAAATTCATGATGTCATTTTCCCCTACAGTTGAATAGTATTCAAGATTCTATATATACCATGTTTTCATTATCCACTCATCTACAACCACTTTTTAAATTTTATTTCATTTTATTTTATTTTTTAGTATTTTTTCCTTTATTTTTTATTTCTTAAAGTTACATCTCAATCACAGTCCCCTCCCTATTCCCCCTCCAGTCCCACCCTCCCACCCTCAACCCCCCATCCTCTTCCCTTTTTATCTTTTAAGTTTAAGGTATATCCTATTTCCCCCTACAGTTTCCCCCTTCAGTCCAACAAATGGCTCTTTCTCTTATAATAATAAATACAATACAGAACAACAGAGGTACTTAGGCCACAGTTATGAGGGTTATATGGCTTAGTGTACATTCCCAATGTCCAGTCCATATGTATTTGGCACCTGACTTTAACATTCTAGTATCTAAACATCTCCATGAGTTTAAAGTTCTATATCTAAGTCAACATTCATACTAACTTGCAACACAATTTTAAAAGCATCTTCTTAGATCTATAACACCCTCTTGATTCCTAAACAACTCAAAATTTAACTATGAGACTCTAGCTGTATATTCTTCAAACACCTCAGAGACCTGAGAGGGATAAATATATCTGCTTATATAGGAAGTGCAGGGCCTGCAGCTTCCAAAACTGAGAGAGGACATACCAATGACTGCCTGGTCAGTTCCCATTTTCTCTCCATACATTCCTGCATCAGTCTTCAGCCTTTGGGTCCTGTTTCTCTGACAGACATTTGTTGTAGAGTAGGGATTATGAAGGACTTACCCACCCTGTCTTGGCAGAGTTAGGCTGTCGACTTCCCTGCTACAAAGTTTTGTCCTTTTTGGACAGCAGTCTGTCTGCAGTTGGTGCAAGGGGTTTTTGCATGCCAAGAGATACGCTTGCCACTAATTCAACCATATTACATTGGTGGTTCATCAATGCTTATCTTCTACTTGGAGTAGAATAGGGGGTGCTGTCAGGTGCTGATATGTCTCGATATCAAAAAAAACAGAAAAGAAAATCTTAATTTAAGATAACATCTTTGAATGCCATATTCTGCAGATCTCTTGGGGTGTTTGAAGATGCCTTATCCATCTCTTGTATTTACATAAGCAAGTGTTACTTGTCTCTTAGCAACTTGATTACTGGGTAGTTTAGAGAATATCTGTGAAAGACTGTCATAGTAGCTAACAAAGTGACATGGTTGCATGACTAGGAGTTGTTTTACTTAACTATCCTAGACCATTTTAGACCTTTGGTATCAAGAGGCCAGAGCTTCACATTTTATTTTTAAGTATCTCTAGGTATGATACCATTAGGAAGCGTTACCTTTAATTTTGTATCAATATAAAAAGATCTATTCAATTGTGGTTCAATATACTCTTAATTATGTATCAATATACAAAGATCAATGCCTATGTAGCCCAATACAATCTTTTTGTTTTTTTGGTTTTTCGAGACAGGGTTTCTCTGTATAACATCTCTGGCTGTCCTAGACTCACTTTGTAGACCAGGCTGGCCTCGAACTCACAGAGATCCGCCTGCCTCTGCCTCCGAAGTGCTGGGATTAAAGGCGTGCGTCACCAACGCCCGGTTGCCCAATACAATCTTAATATTAAGTCTATATACAAGGGTCAATACCATTGTGGCCAACTCTAATCTCAATTTTGTATCAATATACAAAGATCAATACCGATGTAATCCAATACAATCTTATTTTTGCACAATAAACAATGGTCAATACCACTTTAGCCAAATAAACTACTAATTTTGTATCAATATACAAAGGTATAAGGGCATATTCAATAATCTGCCCCTTCTTCTTGGACCTTCCTGTGCTATGTCTATATCTCATTTTTCTCAAGCCTATGCACTCCTACATAGGAGAGGAAGAAGGATACAGAAAAGGAAAAGTAGGAATTCCCTGGGGCTAACCTCCAAAACCCATTAAACAGGACCATTTATCAGCTTGTAATCTCTTCCCTTAAATATCGGAGTTTTCAGTTATCCTTCAAATAACCAAAAAGAAGGACGGAGAAACACCTTCCCCACACTCTGGGCATGGGACGTCGCTCTCTTAAAGTGACTTCCTGCTGATTTGGGTCGTAGTAGACCTGTTTGGGGCCCGAACTCAAATGGAAAAAATGGTTAAAAATGTTAGTACACTCCTTTTATGTTCAGTCCTTCTGTTCTCAGCTGTTTAGATGACCTAAGGGGTTTGTAGGCAGAAGCTGATCTTGCAGGCTTCACTGAGGTTCCGGCCGGGGCATTGTGTATGATAAGGATGTAACCTGAAGCAACAAACAAATAAATTTATTAACTAAAAAAAAAAAAAAAAAAAAAAGGGCAGGCGGCAGGGCTGAAACACTGTGAATGGAATAGAGGATACAGCCGTTCGGCATGGTTTTGCAGACCTCCAGGTGTCGAGAAGACGTGGAGCTAAGGTAAAATACAAGAGAATTGTGGTGTTGGCCCATGCCTTTGACTTCAGCGGAGACGGGGGCGGGGGGAGCACCGTAGAGTTGGTGGTCTTATGTATTCTGGAGTCATACGGAGCGGGGTGGTGAGGGTGCATACTCTTGGTCCCACCATTCAAGAAGAGTACACCCTTGGTCCCAGCTCCCAGCACACTGGAGACAGAAACGGGCAGATCCCAGAGCTCAGGGTCAGCCTGATGCAGGGCAAATTCTAAATAGAGAAAGACTTCGATCCAGGAGTGGTGGAACACATCTTTTATCCCTTCAGATGGGAAACACAGGTCTCTGATCCCAATAATTAGAGTTCAGAGACACACACATGGGATTTGGAGGGACCTAGGTTTGGAGGCTACTTACAAAAGGCCTTCCTGATGCAGGCAGATTGTCCTTTGGGATCTCAAAATATATACACTGCAGCTGGTTTAGCTCCAAGGTGACAGAATGATTTCTTCTTTAACCCGAATTGAAAGATAACGCTTTGTATGTTGTCAGAAGGCCAAATTTGCTTCAGGAGAAGTACTACCTAGCACCCCCCCCCCAAAAAAAAAGAGGGCAATTGTCCCAGGGTTGGGAATGGGGCAGGGCTGTGTTCTTATCTTTCCAGGAGAACCCAAGCGTCCATTAGGGTAGCCCGGGGATGGCTGGACAGCGGTAACCTCAGCAGAGAGCAGAATCAGGCAACAAGGAGGACGAGTAACCCAGTTGATTCTGCCTGGCAGACTTCCTCAATAGCTGTCTCCATCGGGGGCCTGCAACCACCACGGCAATCCAATGTCGCTGGGACCATTCAGCTCTTGTTTTGTTTTTTTTTTTATCCATTCTTCGGTTGAAGGACATCTGGGTTGTTTCCAGTTTCTAGCTATTACAAATAAGGCTACTATGAACATAGATGAGGGGATGACCTTGTGGATTGCTGAGGAATCATTTGGATATATGCCCAGGAGTGGTATGGCTGGGTCTAAATAAAACGGCAGCCTATAGATTGGAAAAAGATCTTCACCCACCCCACATCTGACAGAGGGATAATATTCAAAATCTATAAAGAACTCAAGAAATTAAACACCAACAAACCAAATAACCCAATCAAAAAATGGGGAACAGAACTAAACAGAGAATTCACAAAAGAGGAATCCCTAATAGCTGATAGACACTTGAAGAAATCCTCAGCATCCTTAATCATCAGAGAAATGCAAACCAAAACAACCCTGAGATTCCATCTCACACCTGTCTGAATGGCTAAAATAAAAAACTCAGAAGACAGCATATGCTGGCTGGCCAGGTTGTGGAGAAAAGGGAGCACTCCTCCATTCCTGGTGGGAGTGCAAGCTTGTACAACCACTATGGAAATCACTCTGGTGATATCTTAAGAAACTTGGAATAGCTCTACCTCAAGACCCAGCCATACCACTTTTTAAAATTTATAACTTTCCTGTTTATAGGATGCTTCTCTGTGTGGATGTGGGGAGGAAGGCTGTGGTGAGCGTGTACATATGGAAATTAGAAAAAAAAA
>CAJQZJ010030940.1:0-12875 GCA_907164525.1 Lophiomys imhausi
CCCCCTCCCATAATTCTAAACTTAAAATCTGTGGTATTAACTGAAATAGATGATCATGAATTAATTCTTTCCCTCCAGTCCCTACAATGAACTCACAGGTATTTTTGGAGGCAGCTGAGGGCTCTTTATGAAATGCCCAGAACCTCACCATTTCCAACCTGGGGATTGGTTCTATGTCCAGTGGCATCAACATACAAAATGGCAACCCAGAACAAACACACAGGACATTTTAAAAGGAAATTCCAGTAAGGATTAGGTAACCATTAATCTGATTGGGGGGCAGCTGGGCAGTTACATGGGAAGTTATCTCCTGATTGGCTGCCCTTAGGGTGGGGAATTTTATGGTCAGTTTCTGGAGCTGGTGTCTGGATCTACTAATTAGTCTCGGGGTCACTACGTCAGGCAGTTCCACTCCTATGATCTCAAAATGGAATTGAAGTTTTTCCTTTCAGGTGACATGTAACTCCCTATAACTCCAGCTCCTATGGAAACCTCTTCAGGCCCCCATGGGCACCTACACACATATGGCATACACTCATACAGACGCACAAACTTACAGAAGAATAAAAAATGGAAATAAAGCCTGATGTGCCACACACCTTTAATCCCAGAATGCAGGAGGCAGAATCCAGCAGATCTCTAATTCTGAGGACAGCCTTGTCTACAAAATGAGTTCCAGGATGGTCAGGGCCACATAGAGAAACTCTAACTCAAAAACCATACATACATACATATATGTATATGTATGTATAAATGATAAATAAGAATAAATTTTTACAATAATACTTAATAAATCAATGAACAGGATGTATACACAGAGACTCTGTTAAGAAATGGACAAATAAGGCACGCATGGTGGTACACATAATTCCTGTATATGGGAGGCAGAGGCAAATGGACCTAGGTGAGCTCCTGGCCAATCTGGCCTACATAGTAGGTTTCAGGAAATCCAGGGTGCAAAGAGAAACCCTGTCTCACAAATACATGAATAAATAAATAAATAAATGATAAATAAAAAATATTTTTAATACAGTACTAAGTAAGTAAACAAACAGGCTATATAACATAGAGATGAACCAGTGAATTCATTGTTAAGAAATGGACAAATAAGCTAAACAAGGTGGTACATCTTTTTAATTCCAGCCTATGGGAGACAGAGACAGATGGACCTCAGTGCATTCTTGGCCAGCCTGGTCTACAAGAAAGTTTTGGGAAAGGCAGAGACACACAGGGAAACCCTGTCTCAAAACATACAAAATGAAGAATAAGAATAGGAAGGAGGAGAAGGAGACAAAGATATGTGTCAGAGGGAAAAGTAAGACCCAGATGACATGTGTTCATGTATATATGAGGTCAGTCAGTGACTGAGAAACTGGTCAAAGCTGGTTGATTAAGTCCAGTTTAAATGGTTGAGCCGTACAGCCGGGGTGGGTACAATCTTTTTTGTAGACCATGTGGAATTTGTGTATAAAATATATGTTCCTTGTCTTTTTGAGCCATCTGTAAACTCATAGAAAACAATCTCTATATGATATTTAAGTAATTGTAGGCAATGTCCATGATGTATCATTAGAAAAATGGTTAAAAGGATTTTTTGGATAATGATTATCTGTAGATCTCAAGGAACATGCTAATGCATCTTCCAATTATCATCAGTGTGGATTAATTAATCAACGTGCATGTTATTTAGTGGCACAATTATATCTACAGACCCTTTACCAGTAAGTTGTCTGAGACCTGTACTTCCCATCATTAATAAGTCTATAATTTTTTGCAGATAAGTTACAGATTGGGGATCCAAGATGGCGCCATCCATAGAGCATTGTATCTGAGTAGTATGTGAATGAGATTAGTCACTGTGGAGTGAAACTGAGGTCCCAAAGATGACTATGAAACACAGACGTGTCTGAATTTCTGTGGCCAACACTGAGACTGGTCACCATGTGAAACAGCTCACAAAGTTCCTGGGAACACCACCCTGAGATCAGCCAGCTCGGTCACCAGTCTGGAGAGGAGCGCCAGCCAGAACAGATCTAGCCCACAAGCAGATCCAGCCCACCACTCCAGCCACAGCCATAGAGCAGTGGCTCTGCCTGTCTGCCTGATATCCAGCCTGCACTCAGACCTGTACACCCAACCTGGAGAAACAGGCAGACCACAAGAGAAAAGGTAAGTAAGATTTTCTTTCCAGAGTTTCCAAATGGGTGGCACAGTGTGCACTGTAGCTGAGTGGCAGAGACCAAACCCAGCTGCAGCAAAGCAATTAGGACCCAAGACTGACTGCAAACAGAGCCTGTGACTGTGTGTTCCCCACAAACATTGGGGCTGATCACTCACCCTAGCACCCAAGTGTTTGATGCAGTCAGCAACAGACACAGCAAGGTTGGCACCTGTCTTGGGTGGAGCTCCCTGATGGGGTGGTGTTAAGCATTCTAAATGTTGATGTGGTCTGTTACTTACATTGTCTCTGATTGGTTAAATAAATGCTGAGGCCTGGAGATTGGGCAAAGACAGAAATAGGTGGGACTAAGTTGTGCTGCCTTTTTGAGAGTGACAGAGAGCATCTTGGGAAGAAGAAGGCTGGAGAAAAGCCAGGTACAGACAAGGAAGACATGCCATGGGGTAGATTAAAGAAGATCCTTCCACGTGGCCTAAAACATCAGCTTAGCATGGAGAATAATAGTCCAAAGGGACATATGTATATATGGGGTCATATTTGGGTAATAGAATTATGAGCTAGCTTAGATGGGCTAGGATTGCACAACCCAGGCCTAGGCTTATTAAGATCCATGTGGTGTCTGTGTATTCATTTATAACGGCGGGTTAAGGATTAACACCGCTGACCAAATAAGATAATATAAATTAAACAATTTAATTAGCCTTTTTTTCCTACAGTTCCCTGACTGTATGGTCAGCCTAACTGCTGAACCCTCCCTGTGTCGGGGAGGGGAGAACACAGGCCCAACCACAGCTCTACCTGCCTTTCTGAGGAGACCTGCCAGCTCCCAGGTCCTCAGTGGATAGCCTCCTCCACACTCGAATCCCCTCTATATTGATCCAATTGGGTCACAACCACTCGAGGAGAGTAGCAGTCACTCTCTGAGAGCCAGTTTATTACAGGAACCTACCTACCATCTGGAGGTGGACACCAGAATATCAGGATCACCCAGCCCCCAGAACAGGGAGTTTTCCTGAGAACCAAGGTCAACTGACATCAGAAACATCCAGATAACACCAGGTTCAATCAGATGACAAAAGGCCAGCAGAAGAACATGGTTAAAAAAAAAACAACCCAAAAACAAAAACAAAGAATTATGATGTCTCCAGAACTTAGCTACAGACAACTCTGGACATCCTAACACAATTGAAACAAAGGAAAATGACCTAAATCCTATGCTTATATTAATAATAGAAGGCGTAAGGGAAGAAATCAGATATCTCAGAGAGCAACAACAAAATACTGCAAAAGAGGTGATGGAAATGAATAAAGTGCTTAAAGATTGGAAGACTTGAAAAGGGAAGTTGAAGCAATAAAGAAAATACAAGCTAAGACATCCATAGAACTGGAAAACCTTAAGAAAGAGAAGGAACTACAGACACAAGCATCACCAACAGAATACAAGATATAGAAGAAAGAGTCTCAGGCACAGAAGATAAAGTTGAAGAAATTGATACATCTGTCAAAGAAAATGTAAAATCTAAAAAAGTCCTGACACAAAACCTTCAGGAAATCAAGGACACTATGAAAAGATGAAATCTCAGAATAATAGGAATAGAAGAAAGGGAAGTTTCCCAGTTCCATGGACCAGAAAATATCTTCAACAAAATCATTGAAGAGAATTTCCCAAATCTAAAAAAAAGAGATGTCTATAACTGTACAAGAAGCTTACAGAACCCCAAATAGATTAGACCAGAAAAGAAAATCCTTCTGCCACACAATAATCAGAACACTAAATGTACAGAACAAAGAAAGAATATTAAAAGCTGCTAGAGAGAAGGGTCAAGTAACATATAAAGGCAAACCTATCAGAATCACAGCTGACTTTTTATCAGAGACACTAAAAGCCAGAAGGGCCTGGATAGATGTCTTACAGATCCTAAAACACCACAAATGCCAGGCCAGACTACTATCCCCAGCAAAACTGTCAATCAACATAGATGGAGAAAACAAGATATTCCATAACAAAGCTAAATTCAAACAATATCTATGTACAAATCCAGTTCTACAGAAGATGTTAGAAGGAAAAATCCAACCCAAAGAGGGTAACTACACATAAGAAAGCACAGGAAGCTAATAACACACCTGCAGCAATACCAAAAGAAGAGAATCTCACTCACACACTATTTCCACCAACATCAGGATGGCAGGAAGTAACAATAACTGGTCACTAATATCTGTCAATATCAATGGAATCAATTCACCAATAAAAAGACACAGGCTAGCAGAATGGATGCAAAGACAGAATCCTGCATTCTGCTGCTTACAAGAAACACACCTCAGTGAAAAAGATAGGCATTATCTCCAAATAAAGGGCTGGAAAAAGATGTTCCAAGCAAATGGACTCAAGAAGCAAGCTGGATTGGCCATTCTAGTATCCAATAAATTAAACTTTCAACCAACATTAATCAAAAGAGATAGGAAAGGACACTTCATACTCATCAAATGAAAAATCTGCCAAGATGACATCTCTATACTGAACATCTATGCCCCAAATGTAAGACCACCCACATTCATTAAAGAAACACTACTGAAGCTCAAATCCCACATTGAACCTCACACATCAATAGTGGGAGACCTCAGCACACCACTCTCACCACTGGACAGATCAACGATGCAGAAACCAAACAGAGAAATAATGAACCTCACAGATGTCATGAATCAAATGGACCTAATTGATATCTACAGAATATTTCACCCCAAAACAAAAGAATACACTTTCTTCTCGGCACCTCACAGAACCTTCTCCAAAATCGATCATATAGTTGGTCACAAAGCAAGCCTCAACCGACACAGGAAAATTGAAATTACCCCTTGTAACTTATCAGACCATCATGGAATAAAGCTAGACTTCAACAATAACAAAAACAACAGAGAGCTTGCAAAAACATGTAAACTGAACAACTCTCTACTCAATGACCTCTGGGTCAGGGAAGAAATAAAAAAAGAAATCAAAGTCTTCTTAGAACTCAATGAAAATGAAGGCACAACATATCCAAACTTATGGGACACATTGAAAGCAGGGCTAAGAGGAAAGGTTATAGCACTAAGTGCCTTCAAAAAGAAACTGGAGAGTTCCCATACTAGCCACCTAAAAGCACACCTGAAAGAGCTAGAACCAAAAGAAGCAAACACTCCCAAGAGGAGCAAACAACAGGAAATTATCAAACTCAGGGCTGAAATCAACAACTTAGAAACAAAAAGAACAATACAAAGAATCAACAAAACCAAGAGTTGGTTCTTTGAGAAAAATCAACAAAATAGACAAACCCTTAGCCAAACTAACTAAAAGGCAGAGGGAAAATACCCAAATCAACAAAATCAGAAATGAAAAGGGGGAAATAACAACAGACATTGAGGAGTTCCAAATAATCATTAGTTCCTACTTCAAAAATTTGTACTCCACAATATTGGAAAACTTAAATGAAATGGACAATTTTCTTGATAGATTCCACCTACCAAGGTTAAATCAAGAACAGGTAAACAAATTAAACAGTTCTATAACCCTTAAGGAAATAGAAGAAATCACTAAAAGTCTTCCAACCAAAGAAAGCCCAGGGCCAGATGGTTTCAGCACAGAATTCTAGCAGACATTCAAAGAAGAGCTAACACCAGTATTCTTCAAATTCTTCCACAACATAGAAACAGAAGGAATACTGCCAAACACATTCTATGAGGCCACAGTCACCCTGATACCTAAACTTCACAAAGACCTAACAGAGAAAGAAAATTTCAGACCAATTTCCCTTATGAACATGGATGCAAAAATACTTGATAAAATACTTGAAAACCAGATCCAAGATCACATCAAAAGTATCATACACCATGATCAAGTAGGCTTCATTCCAGGAATACAGGGGTGGTTCAACATAAGAAAATCCACCAATGTAATTCACCACATGAACAAGCTGATAGAAAAAAACCACATGATCATCTCATTGGATGCTGAAAAAGCTTTTGACAAAATCTAGCACCCCTTCATGTTAAAAGTCTTGGAGAGATCAGACATATAAGGACCATACTTAAACATAATAAAGGCAATTTACAACATGCCAATAGCCAACATGAAACTAAATAGAGAGAAACTTAAAACATTTCCTCTAAAATCAGGGACAAGGCAAGGCTGCCCATGCTCTCCGTATCTCTTCAACACAGTACTAGCTAGAGCAATAAGACAACTAAAGGAGATCAAGGGGATACAAATTGGAAAGGAAGAAGTCAAAGTATCTTTATTTCCAGATGTTATGATAGTATACATAAGTGAACCCAAAAATTCCACCAGAGAACTCCTATAGCTGATAAACTCCTTCAGCAAGGTGGTTGGATACAAAATCAATCCAAAAAAAACTGTAGCCCTTCTTTACACAAAAAATAAATGGGTTGAGAAAGAAATTAGGGAAACAACACCCTTCACAATAGCCACAAACAAGTACTGTTCTGCCCAGTTCCCATTTCCCCACTGTCACTGGGGATCCGGGCAAGAAGGAAGGCACCTCTTCCCCCTTCTTTCTCAGAGAGAGCTGCAGCATCCTCCAGGCTCCCAGGACTGGCAGGATAACAGGCACGTTTGCCCTACTGCCTGGTAGTAGCCTAAATTATCTGAGACAGAGAAACCAGAAACTAAGTACATTATCTGACATGTACAAACCCAGAACTTGCACCACATGCGTTCCAATTGTGCATTATCTGACACGCACAAACCAGAGTATTTCTGAACTCAGCAAACCAAGAAGAAAACCAAAAGTAAGGCAACAGAAGCCAAACCTCAGAAAACAAACAAAAGCAAATGGTCTCACAAACAACAAATCAGTCCAGACTTTCATGCAGATCCTGAAAACAAGCCAAATTTGAACTTTCCACAGAACGAAAACAGAGACAAGCAGTCTCACAGACAACATAGATAGAGAGTTAGACTAGACAAAATATAAGGTCATACCTCCATCTCGGGGTCTTTTCTGTTGATTCAGGGTCCCCAAGATCTTGATGGGACTTCCAAATGTAAAGGTCAATACCAGTCTACTGGAAATTCAGGAATGGTGCCCTGGTTTTTACAAGTACATAGACAGACATATATACAGATACAAACACACATAAAGACATAGCTTTCTGGCTGGTTTGAACCCTCCAGGCAGGAGTCCTGGTGACCTTGGGCATCCCGGATGAGCCCCCAAATGTTCTGCCCAGTTCACGAGACCCCAAAGACCACCTAGAAGCCAACTCCAATGTAAATACATGAGAGTTGTTTATTCAAGCTCAGAGCTTGGACTCCCAACATTCACTGACACAGCAGTTCAAGTTGAGAATCCCCGGACCCAAAAGTACAAAGTTTATATAGAGACCCAGACAAATAAGCAGGTTCTTTACCATATGATTGGATGACATTTGGGTAGCTAGTCATGTCCATTTCTGATTGGCTCATTTTTACTGACTAATGAGCTGAGGTCAGCTTGTCACCAGAAAGTTTGTTTAGACTTTTTGGGTGCTTTTTCAGAGTGAGCTGTCTGGTGATGACGAGGAAACACCCCAGGAATACAAGGCCAGGTACATTTTGTTGTTGTTATGGAACTGGAGGTCAGCTCTGAGTCAAACTTAATACAAAATGGGGTCTTTTTTCAAGATGGATTCAGTCAGGCTCCATAGTACCAACTAGAGGAATAATGAGGGAGGGAGGGAGGGAGGAAGGGAAGAAGGGAGAAAACTATGTTCTAGAAGTAACATGAGAAGACAAATTAATTTTTAAAAAGGGTTAATAAGCTTTAAAATATAATAAAAATAAAATATAAAAATTTAAAATTTAGATCCAGGGGTGGTGGTGCACATCTTTAATCCCATCAGTTGGGAGGCACATGCCTTTGATCCCAATACTTAGAATGCAGAGACAGGCACATAGGATTTGGAATGATTTAAGTTTGAAAGGTACTCACAAAAGGCATGCTGAAATTCAAACTGAATTTTCCTTTGAGATCTCAAAATATATACACTTAAAGGTTTGTTTAGTTCAAAAATATCAAAATAATTTCTTTTTAAATCGCAATCGAAAGATAATACTTTTTATATTGTCAAAAAAAAACAATTTGCTCCAGGAAAAATATTACCTGCCCCCCAAAAAAGTAGTGTTCCAGAGTTAGGATTAGGGCAGGGCTCTGTTCTTATTTTTCCAGGAGATTTAAAGAATCCATCTATGGAGTCCAGGGACAACTGGACAACTGAAACCTCAGAAGAAAACAGATCATACACCAAAGAAGGCAAGTAGCCCAGATGATCCAGTCTCAAAGACTTCCTCAATAGCTGTTTCCTCAAAAATCTACAACCACAACAACTCAAAATCACTAAGATTGTTCAGCCCCACAGACTGTTCCAGCCAGAACTTCAAAAGACCTGAAGTTCAGCTTCTGTCTACAAACTTCTTTAGCTACATTGGTATTGAACTTTTAATATTGTTACAAAATTAAGCTCAACTCTTTTTAAGGTATTGTACCCAGGTAACACTTAAAAATGAAATGTGACCAAATATAATCTTAATTTTGTATCAATACACAAAGATAAATACCGATGTAGCCCAATATAATCTTAATTTTGCATCAACATACAAAGATCAATACCAACTTAGCCAAATATAATCTTAATTTTGTATCAATATACAAAGGTATAAGGGCATATTCAATAAACTGTCGTTTTTTCTTTATCATTCCTATATTATATCTATATCCCATTTTTATCAAGTCTGTTCACTCCTACATAGGAGAGAAAGAAGGATACAGAAAAGAAAAAAAGAGAAGTCCCTGGGTTTAACCTCCAAAACCTATTTAACAAGACCATTTAACAGCTTGTAATCTCTCCCCCTAAATAACAAGATTATCTATAACTCATCAAATGACCAAAGGGGGAAAACACCCACCACACCTTCTGGAGATGGGACGTCACTCTCTTAAAATGACTTCCTGCTGATTTGGGACATAGTAAACCTGTTTGGGGACCAAATAAGAATGGAAAAATGGTTAAGCATGTTAATAGAATCGTTTGATGTTCAGTCCTTTTGTGCTCAGGTATTTAAATGTCCTAAGAAGTTTGTAGACAGAAGCTGAACTTCAGGTCTTTACTGAAGTTCTGGCTGGAACAGTCTGTGGGGCTGAACAATATTAGCAATTTTGAGTTGTTGTGGTTGTAGACTTTAGAGGAAACAGCTATTGAGGAAGTCTGCAAGGCTGGATCGTCTGGGTTACCTACTTCTTTGGTGTTTGATCTGTTTTCTTCTGAGGTTTCAGTTGTCCAGTTATCCCTGGATTCCTTAGATGGCTGTTTTAAATCTCCTGGAAAGATAAGAACAGAGCCCTGCCCTAATCCTACCCCTGGGACACTACTTTATTGTGTGTGGGGGCAGTCAGTAATATTTTTCCTGGCGCAAATTTGGTTTTTTGACAATATAAAAAGTATTATCTTTCAATTGAGATTTAAAAAGAAATTATTTTGATATTTTTGAACTAAACAAGCCTTTAAGTGTATATATTTTGAGATCTCAAAGGTATTGATCTTTGTATATTGATACAAAATTAAGGTTAACTGTTTTTAAGGTATTATACCAAGGTAATGCTTAAAAATGAAATGCGAAGTTTGGCCTTTTGCTACCAACTGTCATAAACTGTTTAAGATAATTAAGAAATGCAAACTAATAGTCATTCAAGCATGTCATTTTGTTAGGTAGTAGGACAGTCTATCACAGTTATTTTCTAAGCTAATCAGAAATCAAGTTGCAAAGAGACAAGCAACACTTGCTTATCAAAATATAAGAGATAGATAGGTGGTTTTCAAAAACCTCAAGAGATTTTCAGAATATGGCATTCAAAGATGTTTTAAGATTTTTTTTTTGATATTGAGACATGTCAGCTCCTGACAGCATCCCCTATTCTACTCCAAGTAGAAGATGAACATCGAAGAATCTCTAATTGGAGATGGTTGAATTAGTAGCAAGCCTATTTCTTGGCAAAAAAAAAAGAAAAAGAAAAAGAAAAAATCCCTTGCTTCAACTGTAGACAGAATGCTGTCCAAACAAGAGAAAACTTGGAAGCAGATAAGTCGACAGTCTAGCTCTGCAAAGACAGGGTGGGGAAGACCTTCATAATTCCTGCTTTACAATCAATGTCTGTCAGAGAAATGGGGCCAAACGGCTCAAGATTGATGCTGTAACGTATGGAGAGAAATTGGGAACTGTCCAGGCAGCCACTGGTATGTCATTTCTGAGTTTTGGGAACTGCTGGCCCTGCACTTCCTGTATAATCAGATATATTTATCCGTCTCAGGTCTCTGGGGTGGTTGAAGACTAGATAGCTAGAGTCTCATAGTTAAATTTTGAGATGTTTAGGAATTAAGAGGGGGGTTCTGGACCTAAGAAGATGTTTTTAAAATTGTGATGCAAGTTAGGATGGATGCTGAGTTGGATATAGAACTTTAAACTCATTGAGATGGTTAGATATTAGAATGTTAAGGTCAGGTGCCAAATACGTATGGACTGGACATTGGGAATGTATGCTAAGCCCTATAACTCTCATAATTGTGACCTAATTATTTCTGTTGTTTTGTATTGTATTTATTGTTATAAGAGAAAAGGCCATTTGTTGGACTGAAAGGGGAGCTGTTGGGGGGGAAAAAGATATACCTTAAACTTAAAAAAAGGAAGGGGATGGGGGGTTGAAGGGGAAGAGGGTGGGAGGGTGGGACTGGAGGGGGGAGTATGGAGGGGATTGTGATTGAGATGTAACTTGAAGAAATAAAAAATTTAAAAAATGAAATGTGAAGTTTTGGCCCTTTGTTAGCAACTGTCATAAACTGTTTAGGATAGTTAAGAAATGCAAACTAGCCGGGCAGTGGTGGCGCACGCCTTTAATCCCAGCACTTGGGAGGCAGAGGCAGGCGGATCTTTGTGAGTTAGAGGCCAGCCTGGTCTACAAAGCGAGTCCAGGACAGCCAGAGATATTCAGAGAAACCCTGTCCCGGAAAAAAAAAAAAAAGAAATGCAAACTAATAGTCATTCAAGCACATCATTTTGTTAGGTACTAGGGTATTCTATCACAGTTATCATCTAAGTTAATCAGAAATAAGTTGCTAAGAGACAAGCAACATTTCTTATCCAAATATAATGAGATACATAGGTGGTCTTCAAAAACCTCAAGAGATCTGTAGAATATGGCATTCAAATATGTTTTCTTAATTTTTTTTAATATTGAGACATGTCAGCTCCTGACAGTACCCCCATTCTACTCCAAGTAGATGATGAGCATCGAAGAATCTCCAATTGGAGGTGGTTGAATTAGTGGCAAGCCTGTCAGTTGGCGAGAAAAATCCCTTGCTTCAACTATAGACAGACTGCTGTCCAAAAAAGACAAAACTCGGAAGCAGGTAAGTCGACAGACAGCCTAGCTCTGCCAAGACAGGGTAGGAAAGTCCTTCATAATTCCTGTGTTACAATTAATGTCTGTCAGAGAAACAGGGCCAAATGGCTAAAGATTGATGCTCTAATGTATGGAGAGAAATTGGTAACTGTCCAGGGAGCCAGTTGTATGTCATTTCTTACTTTTGGGAACTGCTGGCCCTGCACTTCCTGTATAATCAGATATATTTATCCTTCTCAGGTCTCTGCTGTGGTTGAAGACAAGATAGCTATAGTCTCATGGCTAAATTTTGAGTTCTTTAGGAAGTAAGAGGGTGTTCTGAATCTAAGAAGATGTTTTTAAAATGGAGATGCAAGTTAGGATGGAAGTTGAGTTGGATATAGATCTTTAAACTCATGGAGATGGTTGCATAGTAGAATGTTAAAGTCAGTTACCAAATACAAATGAACTGGATATTAGGAATGAATGCTAAGCCTTATAATTCTCATAATTGTGTCCTAATTATTTTTGTTGTTTTGTATTGTATTTGTTGTTATAAGAGAAAGAGACATTTGTTGTACTGAAAGGGGGAGCTGTTGGGGAGAAAAAGATATACCTTAAATTTGAGGGGAAAAAAGGAAGTACATGATGGGGGTGAAGAGGAAGAGAGTGGGAAGGTGGTGCAGGAGGGGGGAATAAGGAGGGGATTGTGATTGAGATGTAACTTGAAATTTAAAAAATTAAAATTAGAAAAAGTGACAGATTGTTGCAGAGATGTATGACATGTATAAATTTTTATACCTATTGGTGTATAATTCCGGTAGGTGAAGAGGCAGGAGGAAGAATAAGTAATTGATTAAGAAGTAAGGAATTGGGGGCTGGAGAGATGGCTCAGCGGTTAAGAGCACTGGCTGCTCTTCCAGAGGTCATGAGTTCAATTCCCAGCAACCACATGGTGGCTCACAACCATCTATAATGAAATCTGGTGCCCTCTTCTGGCCTGCAGATATACCTGTATACATAATAAATAAATCTTAAAAAAAAAAAAAAAGAAGTAAGGAATTAGTTCTGTGAGCTAATGTTTTAGCAGAAGCATTATTCAGTAAGGTAATAGACCACTCTGTTCAGGTGTTAGTTTGCTTAAAGAATTTAACTGAGAGTCTCCAGAAAGCAGCGTAAAGAGGAGAACCAAAACTCAGTAGCTGTAGGCAGATAAGGACACACCCTACTGACTTGGCCCAAAGTCTGTTGTAAGTAATTGAGGATACACTGTTTGGGAAGCTCCAGACTGA